>CAWUFW010017915.1:0-243479 GCA_963921515.1 Calotriton arnoldi
GGCCTTGTGCTCCCCACAGCAGTAGCCAGTGTCAGCCATCTTGTGAGTCCTTCTCCACTCCCTGTGATGTGAGCATGGTTCAGGGTGGTGTTGATGGGACAGTTGTGGGGGGGCAATATGTGTGATCTGCGACTCCCATGATGCTATTGGCTACACTGACTTGGCCAGCATACATAGAATTCCTTCCTTTGAGTGGTCTTCACTGTGTGTTGGTGTTGTTGTGGTGGCTACATGTGTGGATGTGTGTGTTAGTTCTATTTGTGCCACTGCCTAGCTGTAGTTGTGGTTGTGTTTGTACATGTGTTGGCACAGTTGGATGTGACTTTTTGATGGCATGTGTTGTGTTTATCTGACTGACATACACATTTTGGGATGATTCTGTTCTAGTTGCTGTGTAATTGCTATGAGTGCATGGTTTGACTCTCCCTTGACAGTGATGTGTGTGTTTTGTGGCAGTTTATTGTGTACATTTGTTGTGTACTCACCAGGCTCTGGGATGTCCTCTAGTCCATATACGCTCACTGGCGGAAGGATGGCCCGCACCTTCTCCTCCCAGGGCCTGAGGTATATTGGCTTGGCAGGAGGGCCACTGCCGGTGTGTTGGCTGTTGATGTAGTCTTGCTTCAGCAGTTTCCGTACCCTCCTGCGCACGTCATACCACCTGTTCTGGATGTCGGTCTTTGTGCGCCGACATGGTGATTGGGCGTTCACCCTGTTGATGATCCTCTCCCACATCTTGGTTTTCTGCGACATGGGGGTCTGTTGGACCAATGTGCCAAACAGCTGTGGCTCCACCCTGAGGATCTCGTCTACCAGGACTTCCAATTCACAATCTAGGAACTTGTGATTCTTCTTGGGGGGCATGGTGATGGGTGGTGATGGTGAGTGATGTGTGTGTTGGTGTGCAGGTGAGGGTGTGTGAGTGTGTGTTTTGCTGGGTGTATGTGAGGTAGGTATTTGTTGGTGCTGATGGTGTGTGGCTTGTGTGAGGGATGAGCTGTGGGTGTGTGGTTGCTTTCTCTTGGGTGCTGGCAGTGGAATGGCATTTGCAAAGGCTCATGGTAGTGATTTGTGTCCTTTATATAGGTGGAGTTGTGGGTGTGTCTTTGTTCTCTGTCCCCACCCCCCCAGTATTTATTGGCTTGGTAATTGCTTGTTTGGCCTTTTTTGGTTGATTTTTCCTTTGTGCTGTTTGTGTATGTTGGAACGTTCTTGTGACCGAGTCGGACCCTGCATTGGTCTCGTACGGTGTTTTCCGTTTCGTTCACGCTGTGTTTGTGCAGTTTTCTATGCTGCGTACGCGTCGGTCGCGGTGTATTGTGTTGCTTCGGCTCGGTTTTGTATGCGTGTCGGTCGTACGGCTTGTCCTCCGTCCGACTCGGTCGTGTTTTTCGCGCCTTGCATCGTACTTTGCGGTTTGGAGTTGGCGGGTACGATTCAGTCGGATTTGTTCCGGGTGCGTGTCGGTCGGTTGGATTCGCGTGTTTTTCCGGCCGGATTGCTATTTCCCGAGCGGCTCGGTCGGTCGGCTTGGTTTCCTAATGTGTCGGTCGGATTTATCGCGGCTTGCATCGTACTTGGCGTGTCGGGCGCCACTGGTACGTGTCGGTCGGTAATTTTTCCGGCTCCGTGTCGGTCGGTGCTTTTTCCGGCCCGAATCGGAATCGACCCCATAATAATTACTATTCCCACTCCAGTCAGTATTAAGTTAGGGAAGATGCTGGACACTAAACATATAAAATTACTATTCCCACTCCAGTCAAAATTAAGTCATGGAAGGTGCTGGACATTAAACATATATAAATTACTATTCCCACTCAAGTCAGTATTAAGTCAGGGAAGGTGCTGGACATTAAACATATAGATAGATAGATAATGATCTTTATTCGGCATAAAAAAAATATGACCATAAAAGATACACACTCAACAATACAACTTTACAGTACTTTGATCATCATATATATTACAGGCCAGTCGGGACACCGCAAAATTATAAAACACTACTATAAACATATTAAGATATTTATAAGAACAATAAAAACACTAAAAAAGACGAGCACCAACTGGTGTCCACATTTATCGGCTAAATAATCAAGAGTCTCCTCCTTTTATAAGCCCCTCGTATTTCTTAGCTTTAGGACAGATCTTAAAAAATTCAGTAACACATGATAATGTAAAAACATCAGAGCACAATTTTAAGAACAATAAGGCCACCCGGGCCTGCTTGAACTTGTGTTTCCTTAAAAGCCCCTTGAGATACACTCTTCTCGGAAATGAATAATACGGGCACAATAGAACAAAGTGGAGGGTGTCCTGTGGAGACTTGTTGTCGCAGCCACAGGGCCCCTTTTGATCTAAAGATGCTGTGTACCCTGCCGGGACAGCCAGTAAGTGATGTAACAAGTCCAATCTGAACCGTGTGATTAAGAATCTATCGTGAGCACTGGCTATAATAGCTAGGTATGGTTCTATGCTTTGTGTTGACGTAACCAAAATATATTTCCTGACCGAGGGCTTTTTTAATTCAGTTTCCTCCCTTTGAGCCCCAATTAGTTTAAGAAACTGATCTTTAATAAGAGCTTTGTCCAGTGGGCTCACCTTGGTCGGGCACGAAAATAAGTCTGCCCTGCCCAGCATGGTCAGGGAGTCTTTTATGTATTAAGTCAGGGAAGTTGCTGGACATTAAACATATATAAATTACTATTCCCACTCCAGTCAGTATTAAGTCTGGGAAGGTGCTGGACATTAAACACATAAAAATTACTATTCCCACTCCAGTCAGTATTAAGTCAGGGAAGATGCTGGACACTAAACATATAAAATTACTATTCCCACTACAGTAATTATTAAGTCAGGGAAACTTCAGGACACTAAGGGGCCGATTCCGATCTCTGCCGTTAGCGCACCGAATCGGATTCGGCTTAACCGGATCATATTCGGAGCCCTCTTTTCCAACCGATTCGAACGCGCGTCCGGCCGAGCGAGTACGATGCGAGCGCACGCGAAATCGCCGACCGACTCGTTCATGGGTCCGAACCGCACCGACCGACTCGCTCGGACTCGACTCGCACCGCGCGATGGAGACGTTCCCCGGCCGGGCAAGTACGATGCGCACCTTGAGCAGTCCGACCGACCCGCACCGTCCGGCTCGAAACAGCTGTCGGAGCCAGACTTTGGGGGGTCCGTGTCGGACCCCCCTGTACGCGTAGCCACGCGAGTCGCACACAGGAGAGACCCATGGGTCCCCCCAACCTGTGCGTGTGCGGCGCGAACCGCATCGACGCGAACCCGCTGCAGGGGGCGCCCTCGTTCGCCTCGCACCCATTGAGTCAATGGGAGCCCGCGTACGCGTTGTACGACCGGCTCCCATTGACTTCAATGGGAGTCCGACCGAATCGAGTCCGATAGCATGCGTGCGCATCGTACTCGTTCGGTCGGACTGCTGGAGTCCGATTCGGTCGGAAATCTCTCCGGGTCCGGCTCGGTCGGGGAGATTTCCGGCCTGAATCGGAATCGGCCCCTCAATATATATATTTTACTATTTGAACAACCTCACCATTTTCCCCTAATAACCCAACATCCCTGTACTAAAAAAACCTATAATTTCAATTTTTAATTAACTTTATTTCTTCAAATTAATTCCAAATTTTTAATTTTTAATTTAATAATTAATTTTAGAATAATATTTAAATAACACTCCCCACCCTTATCCCCTAATAACACAACATCACCCTTCTAAAAAACAAAATATATTTCCTTTTTATAATTTCACGTTCTAATTTTTAAAAATTTGCTATTTAAATATATAAAATCATATAACTAATTTTAAAACACTCCCCAACCTTCTCCCCTAATAACACAATATCCCACTCTAAAAACAAAAAATTATTTTCGAATTTTAAATTTAAATTTCATATTTTAAATTATTTCCAAAATTCGAAATTTTAATTTCATATATAAATGTTATACTAATATTTTAAACACACTACCCACCCTTATCCCCTATTTACCCAACATCACACTCCTAAAAGAAAACATATTTTTTATATTTTTTTCTAAATTTCGTTTTTGTAAATAATTTCTAATTTTAAATAAATTTTATTAATATGTAAATTGTATCCTAGTATTTTTAAAACACTACCCACCCTTATCCCCTAATAACCCAACATCCCGCTCCTAAAACAAAACATATATTTTATATTTTTAATATAAATTTCGTTCTTGAAATTAATTTCTACTTTAAAAAATTAAATTAATATCTAAATTTAAACTAATATTTTTAAAATAGTCCCCACCCTTATCCCCTAATAACCCAACATCCCACTCCTAAAAAAAACATATATTTTATATTTTTAATATAAATTTCGTTTTTGAAATTAATTTCTAATTTAAAAAAAATTTAATTAATATGTAAATTTACACTAATATTTTTAAAATACTCCCCACCCTTATCCCCTAATAACCAAACATCCCGCTCCAAAAACATATATTACAAAAAAAAAATGTATACAATTTCAAACAAATATTCTAACAATTAAAATAATACAAAATTAAAAACAATACAGAATATTTAAATATTAACAAAAAAATGATATTTTACACTTTCTATATTTTTTGTCGATATTTTTTACAACACTAACTATTCGATATTATCTATTGACGATATTACTTGTTCGATATTTTATACTTCGATATTTTTTAAATTAAAAAAACGATATTTTTGACTACGATATTCATTAATACGATATTATGAGACATTCTATATTACAACTTCGATATTACTGCAATTCGATATTTAGGATTCGATATTATGTCTATTCACCGACATGGGAGGGCACTAATGCCAGCATTTTACATATACTCTCTTTACACACGCGCAGTGTGCTAGCAGCCATGGGATCTCCCATTCACATAACAGACTAACACATGTATGATCCCCAGACCTAGGGGTCCACATATGTACACCCGGTCCACGTGGACTTCTTTAACTGAATCATCTAGGATGCATACTTGCGCGCACAGTATAGAGACCTCCCGCTGCCTTCCCACTCCCAGACAGCCCCATTAAACGCTCCACATAACCAGCACTTTATTTTTACAAACATCTCCTGCTTTTCGCGTAACACAGCCTTTTAACCTAACTGCATTTCCATTGAAAATGTTTATAACATTGTGCCATAAATCATAGGGAATTACCCGATAGTTTAATGAATTCTCACATAATTCAACAAAACTTTATTGGCACGCAGCGTAAGCACACAAACCTGTACGCTCGCATTCTTCTCTGTCTACCCTCACAGGTGCAAGGCATGGAGCAGACCACATGCACCTGGAGCTCGTCACAGAGACTCATTTCACCTGCAGTATTCTCCAGGGTATTTAAACTCCCGCTTCGCACTAGACATTCACCATCGGAGTTCCGATGCGGCCAGACTAGGTACGGAGATGGGTTCTTGTTCTTGAAGAAGTATGTGGGGTGCGCTTTGGGGGGTTCCAGCCCAAGACGGACACGGAGTCCTCTAGCCACATGGCACGCAAGTTAATTACGCTGTATGTGCCTTTCTCTTTCCCTTTTCTCATCACACAGAGTGTGACAATAAGTCGGGCCCCCACACGGAACTCATGGGTCACTTCTCAGAGAATTTCTGAGTAAGCAGAACATGTTCTTCATATTTGTATTCTTTTATCCACCACCATCACTACGCATTACCGTACATTGATTATGAATGAAATTAAATGAAATGAAAGTAGCATTTATAAAGCGCATGGTTACCCGTAGGCATCCCAGCGCTAACGGCAGCTTAACTTAGCACTTGGCAGAATTCACGGGACGAGATAGGTTTTCACTTTCTTTCGAAAGATCAGATAGTCAGCCTCTAAACGTATGTGTAATGGAAGAAGGTTCCATAGCTTTGCCACATTATAAGAGAAGAGGCGGCCCCCACTTCGCACTCTTCTAATTTGTGGGACTGTGACCAGTTGTTCATTTTCAGATCTCAGGGCTCTGTTTGGGCGGTAGAGCTGGATAATGGAACGCATCATAGGAGAGCCTTTACCAGAAAGTGCTTTATGAGCGATGCACAAGGCCTTAAACTGAGCTCGTGCTTTAATAGGGAGCCAGTGGAGGGTGGCGAGGGCAGGTTTGGCCGACATACGCCTGGGAATGTTCAACAGCAGGCGGGCTGCGCAGTTCTGTACAGTCTGCAGTCTTCTGTTCGTGGGAGGAGGAGCTCCAAGATATAGGGCGTTGGAATAGTCAAGACGCGACAGAATTAGTGCTTGAACCAACAGCCTTTTGGCGACGAACGGTAGCAGGGGGAAGATCTTTCTGATCAACCTCAGCATTCCATAACAGCTGGCTGCGACCTTTCGGGCCTGTTCTTTAAGGTCTAGGTTGCGGTCCAACCACACACTTAGGCTCTTAATATGTTCTTTGGGGATAGGAGCTGGACTCAGACAGCTGGGCCAGAGATGATCTATATTCCGGGGGGCTGAGTTGCCCAGGAGCATTAACTCGGTCTTAGCCCCATTGAGTTTTAAATATGAGTTGTCCATCCATTTGGAGACCTCTACGAGACATGAGGCTAGACCTGGTGCAGAGCTATCATGCTGATTGATGGAGACAACGAACTGGGTGTCGTCAGCATATGTAACTATTTGTACCCCAAATGGCAATACTATTTCGGCCAAAGGGCCCAAATAGATATTGAATAGGGTGGGGCTTAGGGACGTTCCCTGAGGTACCCCACAGGTTAGGGGCATCAGCTTTGACATTATATCATCTTCCAGGACTGCAAAAGATCTGTCTTCAAGGAAGGATTGCAGCCATTTTAATACAATTCCTGTCACTCCCACATTCCTAAGACGTTGAATCAATAGTTGGTGGTTCACGGTGTCGAAGGCTGCGCTAAGATCTAGGAGAATAAGGGCAGCGCAGCCTCCACCATCAAGTATTTTTCTAGATTCCTCCATTACACTGAGGAGAGCAGTCTCCGTACCCTGCTGTGCTCGAAATCCTGTCTGAGTAGGATGGAGGCAGTTATTATTTTCCAAAAATGTAGAGAGGATGGTGTTCACATACCTCTCAGCTATTTTACTTACTCCAGTTAACAGAGATATGGGGAGATAGTTTGCCAACTCCTCTGGATCCAGATTGTTTTTTTTTAGAAGGGCTTTAACCATCGCCTGCTTCCACAGAGGGGGCACGATTACTGTCCGCAAGGAGGCATTAATTAGATCCAGTATCACTGGAGATACCGAATTAATAACTTGTTTTAGAATGGAGGGAGGGACGGGATCTAAAGGAGAGCCGGATTTTAAACCGCCCAGGATCCCCTGCAAAGATGTCAAATTCAAGAGGGGGAATTCTTCCAATGAACATAATCGGGTTGGAGTTGTGGTGACAGACGAAGGAACCGTTTGTGGAACTGTGACCTGAGGAAAAGACCCGTAAATCAATTGTATTTTATTGGAAAAAAATTCTGCTAATTGGTTGCATCGGAGTTGTGTATCACACGGTAACGCATATAAACGAGGCGTATACATTGTTTTGACTTAAACACAATGCACTAAGACGCCACGGTCCGTCCTCACTACGTATTTTATCCGCATAGAGCACGGACACTACGCTCCTGAGTCACACTATTCGATGTGCCTTATGATATCTTCTAAATGTATCTGTGTGTATGTCTGTTTGTCGTTTCTTCCCCCCTCCAACAGGAATGCGTCACTAGAGGAAACCATCCTCTACCACATAACGCACCTTAGCGAGTGCGCCACATAGATGGTCTTCAACACACTTAGGGGCCGATTCTGATGCGGGTTGGAAAAGCTTCCCGACCGAATCGGTTGGGAAATGGTGTCCGACCCACTCGGATCGGGAAAGTCCGACCGGCGGAGTAGGATGCATCCGGATGCTTCCAGATACGATTTGGTTGAACTCCCATTGACTTCAATGGGAACATTTGTTCCTAACCGCATCAGAATTGGGCCCTCGGTCGGGAAGACACGTTCCCGATCCGATTTGGAAGGAGCAAATGCCATTAGGAGGCCTTCCTAACCGCATCAGAATCAGGCCCTCGGTCGGGAAGCTTTTCCAACCCGCATCAGAATCGGGCCCTTAGTTTTAGACCACCATTTTAATTTCACGCACATAAGGTCCTGAAGAAAGCCAGCCCAGTAGTGAGAGACTGGCTGAAACATGTTGACCACATAGGATATCGGAGCCTAAATATCTCCACTGATATCCAGCTCTCTTTTTTAACCCCTGCCGAGGGCCCGTACATTAAAATAGTCTTGTTGTTTAACGGGACCCTACGGACAGCTTTTTAAGCCACACTCATTTCACTTTCACTGCACACTCACTGCACAGAACCAGCTCCGCTGTATCCAGGCGTTGAAGCACACCCAAGGTGCACTCGGTACCTTGGGTGGGACCCGATGATGAAGCATGTCACCAACTAGGTTGGTGAGTGAGGGTCTTCCTAAACACATATGTGTTGTTCCGCATACACATATCAGGAGCTCCTACTCAGTAGCTAGTTCCCTTTGATACTTGCATATAAACCCAGGGGAAGTGAACTGGCTTCTACCTTTCCTCTCTCTTCATTTTGATTTCAATCATTTTAAGCAGCGCACAGCTGTAAGAGTTAACTCCCACTACCACCGCCTTTCACCATGGCGGAGAACCCCGGCCCAACCTTCGCTGAAGAAGAAATCAGTGAAATTCTTTCTAACCCACCCCTAATGGCTGATGTTAATATATCCCAAGCAATAGCCCAGACCACTGACTGGGACAAGCTCACCGAGCAAAAGCGCAACAGGATTCGCACCATTTTACATGGTGTAATCCTCACGGAGTATCTCCGTACCAACACTGCACCAAAGGGCCTACTAGTGACCAATGCCCCCAGGATCTTCCTGGAGGATGCTTCCTTCAGGAAGGACTGGGTGCAGATAGCATGGCACTGTACCAGGGACTGGTTAGGGCTCATCATTAAGACCGCAAAGCGCCTCTCTGATGCCATGATTATTGACATTCAAGCAACTGAGAGCCACTTTAAAACAACCCTTACATCCTTCAAGAAAAAACTAGATGAAACCAACAGGGAAGTGACAGAATACAAAGAGTACCTTACCCAATCTAAAATCAACAAATTTCAGAAGGACCTC
Organism: Calotriton arnoldi; assembly: GCA_963921515.1. Classification (NCBI taxonomy): domain Eukaryota; kingdom Metazoa; phylum Chordata; class Amphibia; order Caudata; family Salamandridae; genus Calotriton; species Calotriton arnoldi. The sequence goes on from CAWUFW010017915.1 coordinate 9,172, forward strand.
AAAAGGTTCTCATACAGCAAAGCTTATCCCTATGCGGAAGAAAACTACATTATACCCACCCAACAGGAACCTAAATCAGACACTTCTGGGGACGATAGCTCACTCTCCAGCGGATCTAGCACAGGTAGTGCACAAAACACCCGGAATAGAGGAAGAGCACCCAAGTGGCGACAACCATGGGGCACATACCATCATCAAGGCCAAAACTATGGCCCATCACTATTCAACCTCCCACCGCAGAACCCCTTCTTCGGATGGTCACCCATGTACCAACCCGGCCAGCAGGCCTATTACCAACCCAACCAACACCCTCCTTTTTTAGGGAGAGGCGGTCGCTCACGAGGAAGGAGACGAAACCAACCCCAGGTACACTGGTCGGACGAAGAGGGACCGGCAGGGGCCACCACCAGAAGCAATACAAGGGAACCACAACCAGGACACAGAGGAATGAGATGATCAGGAGTAATCAACAAACACCTTCTCTGGTGTTTAATTTGTCAAATACTCCACTTACAGCGACAGAGGAAGAGGTTCTCAACAAAGGACTCTCATTTGTACCCACAACCCGTCTGGATAAATTCCAGCTTCATGTGGAACTGGCTGAATTTTTCCGCAAATTAAAGTAGAAGGCATTTTTTGAGAAGCAGCCACCTACAGACTCTACACGCCTCACCAATGAAACAGGACTCAGACAAAAGTCTACCTTCCTCCCACCACCTGCGTGCACCCCGGTTGAAGTAGCTACATTCGAACAGGCGGTTTTTTACCAAATTGAGGAATTGAACCAACCGAAACCGTTCAACAACTTCACCAACAAAGAAAGGGAAGCTGTACGTAACCTCCAAGACAACCCCCTCATTGTCATTAAACCGGCTGACAAGGAGGGAGGCATAGTTATCCAGAATAAAACGGACTACACTAATGAATGCAGAAGACTACTGAGTGATGTTAGAAACTACAGACGCCTCCAGGAGGATCCAACCACCAGACTCCAGAACACCATCACCTCTTTGGTGGGGACGGCAGAGGCTCTCAACGAGATCTCTAAACAAGAAGCAGACTTCCTCTGCACCAAGAAGCCTAAAATACCGTATTTCTACACGGTTCCAAAAATCTACAAGGACACAAGACCACCACCAGGATGCCCAATAGTGTCAGGAATCAATTCCCTATTGGAGCCACTATCACGATTCTGCGATTTTTTCCTAAACCCCATGGTGCAGAAGTTGTCCACGTATATCAAGGACACTAAACATCTACTAAACCTGATCCAGGACATCGACTTTGATCCCATGTCCCAACTTCTAGTGGGATTAGACATCGAGAGCTTATACACAAGCCTCCCACAAGACGACACCATCAGGGTTCTCAGTACTATGCTACAAGAATCCACTTGGGAGCACACCACACCAAGAGAATTCATATTGCAATGTGCAACCCTAGCTCTAAAGGAGAACTATTTTGAATTTGAAGGTGAATTCTACTTACAGACGAACGGAACGTCCATGGGGAGCGTTTTTGCTCCCAGTGTGGCTGAACTTTACGTCTACCACTTTGAGAAGGAACACATCCTACCAGCCACCTACCCATACAGAACCAACATCCAATTCTGGCGTCGATACATAGATGATATTCTTCTGATATGGACAGGATCCAACGATTCCCTTACCACCTTCCTCACATGGTTGAATGAACGGGACCCATTCCTGTGCTTCACCAGCAGTACAAGCAACTCCAATATTGCATTTCTGGATCTCAACATTAAGGACATGGAGGGCAAACTCCAGACGACTACCTACTACAAACCCACGTCCAGAAACTCCTTGCTTCAATTTGGGAGTTTCCACCCTAGGCCCCTCAGGGAAAACCTCCCCTATGGCCAATTTTTGCGCATACGTCGCAATTGCAACCACCAACAGGACTACAAAACGCAGTCAACTGCACTGGCTAAAAAACTAGAGGAGCGTGGTTACCCAGAAAAAATCATCCGGACTACTAACAAACGGGCACGCAACCAACCAAGAGAAGCCCTTTTGGAAGACAACATACGGGAAAATACCACCACTCCACTAACTTGCGTCACCACATATAATGCAGCCTGCAACCAGGTGGCCAAAATAATCAAGAGAAACTGGAGCATACTAAATACCGGCACTCTCACATGAGACCCCCCCACTCTTTGCTTACAAAAAAGCAGGAAGCCTCCGCGACCGCCTTGTCTCCACAAGACCAAAGGAAAAGCCCACTCCTATGACCAACACCATACTTAACGCATGGGGCCTTCTAGGGATAGTAGGTCACTACCCTTGTGGTGATTGCAGCGTCTGTCATTTAACCAAGGCAACCAAAACCCTGGACTTGGAGACAGGCAAAACCTGGTACCAAACCAAGCACACGAACTGTAACTCTACAAACTTTATCTACTTAATTGAATGCCCCTGCAAATTACGCTATGTAGGCATGACCAGCCGCAAAGTAAGGACACGTATCGTGGAACACCGCTTCACCATACGTTGCAAAAAGAACCTGAGTAGACTAACCGATCACTTCATCACAACAGGACACACACCTAATGACATCAGGTGGACTGTCATAGAACACATCGTATGTCACAGCACTACCAATGACAAAATACTATTACAAAAGGAACAACGCTGGATATACCGTCTTTCCACCAACAAAACAGGACTGAATGATAATATTCCGTGGAACAGCCTTCACTGTTAGCCTGACTACCTGTACAGCTCCCATCACTATCATGGGATGTTTCATGAGTCCCCCATGCCATAGGTCACTAAACCCATTAGAGCCCCATGCACCAATGTGTCTCCAGCACGACCCCATGACATGGGAGGACACTAATGCCAGCATTTTACATATACTCTCTTTACACACGCGCAGTGTGCTAGCAGCCATGGGATCTCCCATTCACATAACAGACTAACACATGTACGATCCCCAGACCTAGGGGTCCACATATGTACACCCGGTCCACGTGGACTTCCTTAACTGAATCATCTAGGATGCATACTTGTGCGCACAGTATAGAGACCTCCCGCTGCCTTCCCACTCCCAGACAGCCCCATTAAGCGCTCCTCATAACCAGCGCTTTATTTTTACAAACATCTCCTGATTTTCGCGAAACACAGGCTTTTAACCTAACTGCATTTCCATTGAAAATATTTATAACATTGTGCCATAAATCATAGGGAATTACCCGATAGTTTAATGAATTCTCACATAATTCAACAAAACTTTATTGGCACGCAGCGTAAGCACACAAACACGTGCGCTCGCATTCTTCTCTGTCTACCCTCACAGGTGCAAGGCATGGAGCAGACCACATGCACCTGGAGCTCGTCACAGAGACTCATTTCACCTGCAGTATTCTCCAGGGTATTTAAACTCCCGCTTCGCACCAACCATTCACCATCGGAGTTCCGATGCGGCCAGACTAGGTACGGAGACGGGTCCTTGATCTTGATGAAGTAAGTGGGGTGCACTTTGGGGGGTTCCAGCCCAAGACGGACACAGAGTCCTCTAGCCACATGGCACGCAGGTTAATTACGCTGTATGTGCCTTTCTCTTTCCCTTTTCTCATCACACAGAGTGTGACAATAGGTCAGGCCCCCACACGGAACTCATGGGGCACTTCTCAGAGAATTTCTGAGTAAGCAGAATATGTTCTTCATATTTTTATTCTTTTATCCACCACCAACACTACGCATTACCGCACATTGATTATCACACGGTAACGCATATAAACGAGGTGTATACATTGTTTTGACTTAAATACAATGCACTAAGACGCCACGGTCCGTCCTCACTACGTATTTTATCCGCATAGAGCACGGACACTACGCTCCTGAGTCACACTATTGAATGTGCCTTATGATATCTTCAAAATGTATCTGTGTGTATGTCTGTTTGTCGTTTCTTCCCCCCCCCAACAGGAATGCGTCGCTAGAGGAAACCATCCTCTACCACATAACGCACCTTAGCGAGTGCGCCACATAGATAGTCTTCAACACACTTAGGGGCCGATTCTGATGCGGGTTGGAAAAGCTTCCCGACCGAATCGGTAGAGAAATGGTGTCCGACCCACTCGGATCGGGAAAGTCCGACCGGCGGAGTAGGATGCATCCGGATGCTTCCAGATACGATTTGGTTGAACTCCCATTGACTTCAATGGGAACATTTGTTCCTAACCGCATCAGAATTGGGCCCTCGGTCGGGAAGACACGTTCCCGATCCGATTTGGAAGGAGCAAATGCCGTTAGGAGGCCTTCCTAACCGCATCAGAATCAGGCCCTCGGTCTGGAAGCTTTTCCAACCCGCATCAGAATCGGGCCCTTAGTTTTAGACCACCATTTTAATTTCACGCACATAAGGTCCTGAAGAAAGCCAGCCCAGTAGTGAGAGACTGGCTGAAACATGTTGACCACATAGGATATCGGAGCCTAAATATCTCCACGGATTTCCACCTCTCTTTTTTAACCCCTGCCGAGGGCCCGTACATTAAAATAGTCTTTTGTTGTTTAACGGGACCCTACGGACAGCTTTTTAAGCCACACTCATTTCACTTTCACTGCACACTCACTGCACAGAACCAGCTCCGCTGTATCCAGGCGTTGAAGCACACCCAAGGTGCACTCGGTACCTTGGGTGGGACCCAATGATGAAGCATGTCACCAACTAGGTTGGTGAGTGAGGGTCTTCCTAAACACATATGTGTTGTTCCGCATACACATATCAGGAGCTCCTACTCAGTAGCTAGTTCCCTTTGATACTTGCACTGGTATTTTTGAACATTTGAATGTTCTCCCAAGACTACTACATATGGTGAGTGTGCTTCTCCTCCACTTGCCTTCTCCTGCATCAAGTGATTGTATGTTCTTTTGTGGATGGTTTTAACATGCTTTCACAATGAAGTTGTCCCATAAGAATACTTTTTACCAGTCTCTCTTGATAACTGCTTGCCGGAAATGTTACATTGCATAAACATAGCAACTACACAACTCTATATTTAAGTTCTCCTGGATCTTTAATTGGATGCCTTTAATGTTACAGTTTGCTTCTCTCAAGAAGTCATGCAAGTTATCCCATGGATATTCTGCACAACTGAGGATTAGAAACCAAGGGGCAGATGTATCAAGGATTGCATTTGCGATTCCTTAATAGCGAATTTTAGCGAATTGCTATTAAGGAATCGCAAAATGCTATGTATGTAGGAATCGCAATAATAATTGCGATTCCTTAATATTCCTTAATTGCGAATTGCAAATTGCGATTCGCAATTAAGGAATACCTTCCCATTCATTCCTATGGGCGTAGAGGCCCATAGGAATGAATGGGAAGACATTCTCAATTTGCGAATCGCAATTAGAGAATCGCAAATTGAGAATGCAATTTCAAGGGTGCCAGGGTGTCCTTTTGACACCCTGTTGCACCCCTGAAATATGTATGTGTGCACATGTGGCGCACATACATGCCCTAAGGGCATGTATGTGCGCCACATGGCACTTTGAAAATGCTAAAAAGTGCATTTTTCAAAGAAATGCATATTACCACCAACTTGAAGTTGGTGGTAATTTGCGATTCCTTAAGGCCAAATTGCACTTTTTTGGTGCTTCTTACATTGGTTTTAAGGAATCGCAATTTGCGATTCCTTAAATGCAATCGCAAAACAGGGAATCGCAAATTTTGCGATTCCTTATTTTGCGAGGCAGTTTTGCCTTAATACATACCACTAAGCAAAATTGCGTTCGCAAACGCCGAAATTCTGCGAATTTCGGCGTTTGCGAATGCAATTTTGCTTGATACATCTGGCCCCTAGTTCCTAAATTTCGCAACATACACTTGAGCTCACCATGACGACGATACCAGTACACATTGATGCCATGTTAGCATACTATTATATTTATCAAATTAGGAGATGTAAAGTAAACAGACAGCAGTACTACAAGTACATGGTGGGATCCTAATGTAGCAAATCAGAAGTTAAGGTTTGGGTGTGTTCCTGTATTTCTAAATAGTTAAATAAGTTATGCTATGTTTATTTGTTAATTGTTTGGTTTAAATTGTATTGAAATGTGTTAATAAAATGTAGTTATACAAATGTCTATTACTAATATAGCTTCTGGGTCACAAACACACACATACAGGTACTCATAAATGAACTCACACACCTATAAAGTCATTCACACAGGTACTAACACATACACTCACATACCCACTCAAAATCCCATAGTGAGTCACGCACCCATTTATACATACAAACACCTACTTACCTATACTCATACACCCATACAGTCATTCACACACCCACTCATACAGCCACTCACATACCAAGCCATACACCAATATAGCCACTCATATATCCAGTCATACACTGATACACCCACTCACACACCCACACACCAATACATATACTCACACACCCACTCATACACTGTTAAAGCCACAAAGAGATTGGCACTGGCACATCCATGCACAGAATAATACAGCCACTGACAGAACCAGGCTCACACTGATACAACCAGTGACACTCCCAGGGACACACTGATACAGCCACTGACATACCCAGCCACACTCTGATATAGAAATTGAAACACCCAGGCACATACTCATACAGCCAGTGACACGCCAGGTCACATGTCAATAAAGCCACTTAAACATTCAGCCAAACACTGATGCAGCCTCTCAAACACCCATACACATACTGATACAGCAACTGACATACTCAGCCACACACTAATACAGAGGCTAACACACCCAGGCACACATTGTTACATACACTGACACTCCCAGGCACACACTGATGTAGTCACTGGCACACCCAGGCACACACCCATACAGCCACTGACACAACCAGGTGAACACTCATACACCCTATAACACACCCACTCACACATCGATAGAGCCACTTATACACCCAGGCAAACACCAATACAGGCACTGACACACCCAGCCACACTCCGATACAGAGAGTGATACATTCATGCACTTATTGATGCACACACTGATACAACCACTGACACACCCAGGCACACACCGATACAGCCACTGACACACCCAGTCTCGCACTAATACAGTCACTGACACATTAAAAACACGAGTTAGCTCTTTTTTGACCAGATGGTGGTTCTAAAACAAACCATTTTTTGTAGAAGGGTTTTTAAAGTTTTTTCTTGGATTTTTGTTTAACAAAAAGTAAACAGGGTAGTAAAAGGGTAAGGATAGGGAAATGCAAAAAAGGAACTGGCTTCAGTTTTCAACCGTTTTTTGTAGAAGGGTTTTTAAAGTTTTTTCTTGAATTTTTATAACAAAAAGTAAACAGGGTAGAAAAAGGGTATGGATAGGGAAATGCAAAGAAGCAACTGGCTTCAGTTTTCAAAAAATATTATGTGGTAACTGGAAGCAAAAAAAAAAAATACTAACAGCGATTCTTCTTCATTATATCCAAGATTGCACCCACAGAAGACATTTTAACAGCGACAAACATGTGGCATTTCACACAGTGAGCAACCATCTCACTCAATTCTTCGCAGGCAGCTGGTATTGTAATTACTGCAGCTGATGATGGTTTTCCCAAGGGTGCTGGAGAGTTGGACTGTTATGCTGCACCTGCTTTCTCCCGCATCATCCGGTTGTAGACCCTTTCATGAATTGTTTTTAAGAGCTTCCACATGGAACTTGTCTCATGTGAATACTTCTTGGCAGTGCCCCTGGATAACTGCTTGCTGCACATATTTAGCTGTAACCTTCTTTTCCCCTGACGGGATTGCAAAATGCTTCCAGACATCACTTTGTTTTCCTAGAGGTGGTGTATCTTCCGCCTCATCCTCAACAAGTTGTGGATGTTCATCCAGGACGGAAGATTAAGCTTCAGCCATTCTATGAAAGCAGAGCACCACTGGTTCTCAATCCTCTTTCTACAGAGTCCACTGGAGAAGTAACTGTTTTTGGGTGTGGTTTTGCATGTACAAGGGTGGGGTCCTAATGTACCCAATCAAAAGGCAAGGTTTGGGTGGGTCATCGAGCGGGTTCACGAATCAGGTCCATAGATTTGCAGATTTGCGAAACTTGTAAACATTACTAACTTTCTTCAAAAACAGATATAGGGGGCGATATATATACTTGTAAATATGTTCACACTGATGTCATTAATGAAACTAGAGGAAGGTACATATGTGAAATAATCTTTTCGGTGACTCCACGGATCTGACTTCGCAGATTCATTCTGATCATTTGATTGGAATTTAAAACCATAGAGTACTTGTGGTCCCATCTATTTTTTCAGACCTGCGGAGGTACCACGGAACCACAAAATAATTTAAAAATATAAAAAACTTGTATAATTCCATTTACAAAATCATTATATAGTTTACACTTGGTTCACCTGAGCATAATTATTACGGGGATTTACTGATGGTTGCCGCACACCGGTACGTCACATGGTCTGCCACTGAAGAGGGCGTTGGCAAGAAATGCGTCTGGCAGGAAACCAGAAAAGGACTTTGTTCATGTCGGCTGCCCTTGCTTTGGCGTAATTTCCACCTGGGAGTGCATCCCACCTAGAGGCAACTCTTTTTGTATTTTGTACAGCGGCCTGCCTGGTCGCGGGATTGCACTACCGCAAAACACTTGCGGGTCCGCGGCTGCTTTATTGGGGCAGCTAACTGTGGAACAGGAGGTGCCTGTTATATGCAGGGGTGCCGGCGCGAACATCGGCAAACCTTTTAAAGACATTTTTTAATGTGAGTGCCGGCTGCGACCCACTTGGGTTTTACTGAACCACCAGTCCCAGGAAGCATTGCTTCAGGTTGTTCACCTGAGCATAATTATTACGGGGATTTACTGGTGGTTGCCGCACGCCGGCATGTCACATAGTCTGCCACTGAAGAGGGCGTTGGCCCGAAACGCGTCTGGCAGGAAACCAGAAAAGGACTTTGTTCATGTCATGTGCCCTTGCTTTGGCGTAATTTCCACCTGCGAGGGCATCCCACCTAGAGGCAACTCTTTTTGTATTTTGTACAGCGGCCTGCCTGGTCGCGGGATTGCACCACCGTAAAACACTTGCGGGTCCGCGGCTGCTTTATTGGGGCAGCTAACTGTGGAACACGAGGTGCCTGTTATATGCAGGGGTGCCGGCGCGAACATCGGCAATACTTTTAAAGACATTTTTTAATGTGAGTGCCGGCGGCGACCCACTTGGGTTTTACTGAACCACCAGTCCCAGGAAGCATTGCTTCAGGTGGTTCACCTGAGCATAATTATTACGGGGATTTACTGGTGGTTGCCGCACGCCGGCACGTCACATGGTCTGCCACTGAAGAGGGCGTTGGCCTGAAACGAGTCTGGCAGGAAACCAGAAAAGGACTTTGTTCATGTCGTGTGCCCTTGCTTTGGTGTAATTTCCACCTGGGAGTGCATCCCACCTAGAGGCAACTCTTTTGTATTTTGTACAGCGGCCTGCCTGGTCGCGGGATTGCACCACCGCAAAACACTTGCGGGTCCGCGGCTGCTTTATTGGGGCAGCTAACTGTGGAACAGGAGGTGCCTGTTATGTGCAGGGGTGCCGGCGCGAGCATCGGCAATCCTTTTAAAGACATTTTTGAAAGTGAGTGCCGGCGGCGACCCACTTGGGTTTTACTGAACCACCAGTCCCAGGAAGCATTGCTTCAGGTGGTTCACCTGAGCATAATTATTACGGGGATTTACTGGTGGTTGCCACACGCCGGCACGTCACATGGTCTGCCACTGAAGAGGGCGTTGGCCCAAAACGCGTCTGGCAGGAAACCAGAAAAGGACTTTGTTCATGTCGTGTGCCCTTGCTTTGGCGTAATTTCCACCTGGGAGTGCATCCCACCTAGAGGCAACTCTTTTTGTATTTTGTACAGTGGCCGGCCTGGTCGCGGGATTGCACCACCGCAAAACACTTGCGGTTCCGCGGCTGCTTTATTGGGGCAGCTAACTGTGGAACAGGAGGTGCCTGTTATATGCAGGGGTGCCGGCGCGAACATCGGCAATCCTTTTAAAGACATTTTTGAATGTGAGTGCTGGCGGCGACCCACTTGGGTTTTACTGAACCACCAGTCCCAGGAAGCATTGCTTCAGGTGGTTCACCTGAGCATAATTATTACGGGGATTTACTGGTGGTTGCCGCACGCCGGCACGTCACATGGTCTACCACTGAAGAGGGCGTTGGCCCGAAACGCGTCTCGCAGGAAACCAGAAAAGGACTTTGTTCATGTAGTGTGCCCTTGCTTTGGCGTAATTTCCACCTGGGAGTGCATCCCACCTAGAGGCAACTCTTTTTGTATTTTGTACAGCGGCCTGCCTGGTCGCAGGATTGCACCACCGCAAAACACTTGCGGGTCCGCGGCTGCTTTATTGGGGCAGCTAACTGTGGAACAGGAGGTGCCTGTTATATGCAGGGGTGCCGGCGCGAACATCGGAAATCCTTTTAAAGACATTTTTGAATGTGAGTGCCGGCGGCGACCCACTTGGGTTTTACTGAACCACCAGTCCAAGGAAGCATTGCTTCAGATGGTTCACCTGAGCATAATTATTACGGGGATTTACTGGTGGTTGCCGCACGCGGGCACGTCACATGGTCTGCCACTGAAGAGGGCGTTGGCCCGAAACGCGTCTGGCAGGAAACCAGAAAAGGACTTTGTTCATGTCGTGTGCCCTTGCTTTGGCGTAATTTCCACCTGGGAGTGCATCCCACCTAGAGGCAACTCTTTTTGTATTTTGTACAGCGGCCTGCCTGGTCGCGGGATAGCACCACCGCAAAACACTTGCGGGTCCGCGGCTGCTTTATTGGGGCAGCTAGCTGTGGAACTGGAGGTGCCTGTTATATGCAGGGGTGCCGGCGCGAACATCGGCAATCCATTTAAAGACATTTTTTAATGTGAGTGCCGGCGGCGACCCACTTGGGTTTTACTGAACCAACAGTCCCAGGAAGCATTGCTTCAGGTGGTTCACCTGAGCATAATTATTACGGGGATTTACTGGTGGTTGCCACACGCCGGCACGTCACATGGTCTGCCACTGAAGAGGGCGTTGGCCCAAAACGCGTCTGGCAGGAAACCAGAAAAGGACTTTGTTCATGTCGTGTGCCCTTGCTTTGGCGTAATTTCCACCTGGGAGTGCATCCCACCTAGAGGCAACTCTTTTTGTATTTTGTACAGCGGCCTGCCTGGTCGCAGGATTGCACCACCGCAAAACACTTGCGGGTCCGCGGCTGCTTTATTGGGGCAGCTAACTGTGGAACAGGAGGTGCCTGTTATATGCAGGGGTGCCGGCGCGAACATCGGAAATCCTTTTAAAGACATTTTTGAATGTGAGTGCCGGCGGCGACCCACTTGGGTTTTACTGAACCACCAGTCCAAGGAAGCATTGCTTCAGATGGTTCACCTGAGCATAATTATTACGGGGATTTACTGGTGGTTGCCGCACGCGGGCACGTCACATGGTCTGCCACTGAAGAGGGCGTTGGCCCGAAACGCGTCTGGCAGGAAACCAGAAAAGGACTTTGTTCATGTCGTGTGCCCTTGCTTTGGCGTAATTTCCACCTGGGAGTGCATCCCACCTAGAGGCAACTCTTTTTGTATTTTGTACAGCGGCCTGCCTGGTCGCGGGATAGCACCACCGCAAAACACTTGCGGGTCCGCGGCTGCTTTATTGGGGCAGCTAGCTGTGGAACTGGAGGTGCCTGTTATATGCAGGGGTGCCGGCGCGAACATCGGCAATCCATTTAAAGACATTTTTTAATGTGAGTGCCGGCGGCGACCCACTTGGGTTTTACTGAACCAACAGTCCCAGGAAGCATTGCTTCAGGTGGTTCACCTGAGCATAATTATTACGGGGATTTACTGGTGGTTGCCGCACGCCGGCACGTCACATGGTCTGCCACTGAAGAGGGCGTTGGCCCGAAACGCATCTGGCAGGAAACCAGAAAAGGACTTTGTTCATGTCGTGTGCCCTTGCTTTGGCGTAATTTCCACCTGGGAGTGCATCCCACCTAGAGGCAACTCTTTTGTATTTTGTACAGCGGCCTGCCTGGTCGCGGGATTGCACCACCGCAAAACACTAGCGGGTCTGCGGCTGCTTTATTGGGGCAGCTAACTGTGGAACAGGAGGTGCCTGTTATATGCAGGGGTGCCGGCGCGAACATCGGAAATCCTTTTAAAGACATTTTTGAATGTGAGTGCCGGCGGCGACCCACTTGGGTTTTACTGAACCACCAGTGCCAGGAAGCATTGCTTCAGATGGTTCACCTGAGCATAATTATTACGGGGATTTACTGGTGGTTGCCGCACGCCGGCACATCACATGGTCTGCCACTGAAGAGGGCGTTGGCCCGAAATGCGTCTGGCAGGAAACCAGAAAAGGACTTTGTTCATGTCATGTGCCCTTGCTTTGGCGTAATTTCCACCTGGGAGTGCATCCCACCTAGAGGCAACTCTTTTTGTATTTTGTACAGCGGCCTGCCTGGTCGCGGGATTGCACCACCGCAAAACACTTGCGGGTTTGCGGCTGCTTTATTGGGGCAGCTAACTGTGGAACAGGAGGTGCCTGTTATATGCAGGGGTGCCGGCGCGAACATCGGCAATCCTTTTAAAGACATTTTTGAATGTGAGTGCCGGCGGCGACCCACTTGGGTTTTAATGAACCTCCAGTCCCAAGAAGCATTGCTTCAGATGGTTCACCTGAGCATAATTATTACGGAGATTTACTGGTGGTTGCCGCACGCCGGCACGTCACATGGTCTGCAACTGAAGAGGGCGTTGGCCCAAAACGCGTCTGGCAGGAAACCAGAAAAGGACTTTGTTCATGTCGTGTGCCCTTGCTTTGGCGTAATTTCCACCTGGGAGTGCATCCCACCTAGAGGTAACTCTTTTTGTATTTTGTACAGCGGCCTGCCTGGTCGCGGGATTGCACCACCGCAAAACACTTGCGGGTCCGCGGCTGCTTTATTGGGGCAGCTAACTGTGGAACAGGAGGTGCCTGTTATATGCAGGGGTGCCGGCGCGAACATCGGCAATCCTTTTAAAGACATTTTTGAATGTGAGTGCCGGCGGCGACCCACTTGGGTTTTAATGAACCTCCAGTCCCAGGAAGCATTGCTTCAGATGGTTCACCTGAGCATAATTATTACGGAGATTTACTGGTGGTTGCCGCACGCCGGCACGTCACATGGTCTGCAACTGAAGAGGGCGTTGGCCCGAAACGCGTCTGGCAGGAAACCAGAAAAGGACTTTGTTCATGTTGTGTGCCCTTGCTTTGGTGTAATTTCCACCTGGGAGTGCATCCCACCTAGAGGCAACTCTTTTTGTATTTTGTACAGCGGCCTGCCTGGTCGCGGGATTGCACCACCGCAAAATTGCGGGTCCGCGGCTGCTTTATTGGGGCAGCTAACTGTGGAACAGGAGGTGCCTGTTATGTGCAGAGGTGCCGGCGCGAACATCGGCAATCCTTTTAAAGACATTTTTGAAAGTGAGTGCCGGCGGCGACCCACTTGGGTTTTACTGAACCACCAGTCCCAGGAAGCATTGCTTCAGGTGGTTCACCTGAGCATAATTATTACGGGGATTTACTGGTGGTTGCCGCACGCCGGCACGTCACATGGTCTGCCACTGAAGAGGGCGTTGGCCCGAAACGCGTCTGGCAGGAAACCAGAAAAGGACTTTGTTCATGTCGTGTGCCCTTGCTTTGGCGTAATTTCCACCTGGGAGCGCATCCCACCTAGAGGCAACTCTTTTGTATTTTGTACAGTGGCCGGCCTGGTCGCGGGATTGCACCACCGCAAACACTTGCGGGTCCGCGGCTGCTTTATTGGGGCAGCTAACTGTGGAACAGGAGGTGCCTGTTATATGCAGGGTGCCGGCGCGAACATCGGCAATCCTTTTAAAGACATTTTTGAATGTGAGTGCCGGCGGCGACCCACTTGGGTTTTACTGAACCGCCAGTCCCAGGAAGCATTGCTTCAGGTGTTTCACCTGAGCATAATTATTACGGGGATTTACTGGTGGTTGCCGCACGCCGGCACGTCACATGGTCTGCCACTGAAGAGGGCGTTGGCCCGAAACGCGTCTGGCAGGAAACCAGAAAAGGACTTTGTTCATGTCGTGTGCCCTTGCTTTGGCGTAATTTCCACCTGGGAGTGCATCCCACCTAGAGGCAACTCTTTTTGTATTTTGTACAGCGGCCTGCCTGGTCGCGGGATTGCACCACCGCAAAACACTTGCGGGTCCGCGGCTGCTTTATTGGGGCAGCTAACTGTGGAACAGGAGGTGCCTGTTATATGCAGGGGTGCCGGCGCGAACATCGGCAAACCTTTTAAAGACATTTTTTAATGTGAGTGCTGGCTGCGACCCACTTGGGTTTTACTGAACCACCAGTCCCAGGAAGCATTGCTACAGGTGGTTCACCTGAGCATAATTATTACGGGGATTTACTGGTGGTTGCCGCACGCCGGCACGTCACATAGTTTGCCACTGAAGAGGGCGTTGGCCCGAAACGCGTCTGGCAGGAAACCAGAAAAGGACTTTGTTCATGTCGTGTGCCCTTGCTTTGGCGTAATTTCCACCTGGGAGTGCATCCCACCTAGAGGCAACTCTTTTTGTATTTTGTACAGCGGCCTGCCTGGTCGCGGGATTGCACCACCGTAAAACACTTGCGGGTCCGCGGCTGCTTTATTGGGGCAGCTAACTGTGGAACACGAGGTGCCTGTTATATGCAGGGGTGCCGGCGCGAACATCGGCAATCCATTTAAAGACATTTTTTAATGTGAGTGCCGGCGGCGACCCACTTGGGTTTTACTGAACCAACAGTCCCAGGAAGCATTGCTTCAGGTGGTTCACCTGAGCATAATTATTACGGGGATTTACTGGTGGTTGCCGCACGCCGGCACGTCACATGGTCTGCCACTGAAGAGGGCGTTGGCCCGAAACGCGTCTGGCAGGAAACCAGAAAAGGACTTTGTTCATGTCGTGTGCCCTTGCTTTGGCGTAATTTCCACCTGGGAGTGCATCCCACCTAGAGGCAACTCTTTTTGTATTTTGTACAGCGGCCTGCCTGGTCGCGGGATTGCACCACCGTAAAACACTTGCGGGTCCGCGGCTGCTTTATTGGGGCAGCTAACTGTGGAACACGAGGTGCCTGTTATATGCAGGGGTGCCGGCGCGAACATCGGCAATACTTTTAAAGACATTTTTTAATGTGAGTGCCGGCGGCGACCCACTTGGGTTTTACTGAACCACCAGTCCCAGGAAGCATTGCTTCAGGTGGTTCACCTGAGCATAATTATTACGGGGATTTACTGGTGGTTGCCGCACGCCGGCACGTCACATGGTCTGCCACTGAAGAGGGCGTTGGCCCGAGATGCGTCTGGCAGGAAACCAGAAAAGGACTTTGTTCATGTCATGTGCCCTTGCTTTGGCGTAATTTCCACCTGGGAGTGCATCCCACCTAGAGGCAACTCTTTTTGTATTTTGTACAGCGGCCTGCCTGGTCGCGGGATTGCACCACCGCAAATCACTTGCGGGTCCGCGGCTGCTTTATTGGGGCAGCTAACTGTGGAACAGGAGGTGCCTGTTATATGCAGGGGTGCCGGCGCGAACATCGGCAATCCTTTTAAAGACATTTTTGAATGTGAGTGCCGGCGGCGACCCACTTGGGTTTTAATGAACCTCCAGTCCCAGGAAGCATTGCTTCAGATGGTTCACCTGAGCATAATTATTACGGAGATTTACTGGTGGTTGCCGCACGCCGGCACGTCACATGGTCTGCAACTGAAGAGGGCGTTGGCCCAAAACGCGTCTGGCAGGAAACCAGAAGAGGACTTTGTTCATGTCGTGTGCCCTTGCTTTGGCGTAATTTCCACCTGGGAGTGCATCCCACCTAGAGGTAACTCTTTTTGTATTTTGTACAGCGGCCTGCCTGGTCGCGGGATTGCACCACCGCAAAACACTTGCGGGTCCGCGGCTGCTTTATTGGGGCAGCTAACTGTGGAACAGGAGGTGCCTGTTATATGCAGGGGTGCCGGCGCGAACATCGGCAATCCTTTTAAAGACATTTTTGAATGTGAGTGCCGGCGGCGACCCACTTGGGTTTTAATGAACCTCCAGTCCCAGGAAGCATTGCTTCAGATGGTTCACCTGAGCATAATTATTACAGAGATTTACTGGTGGTTGCCGCACACCGGCACGTCACATGGTCTGCAACTGAAGAGGGCGTTGGCCCGAAACGCGTCTGGCAGGAAACCAGAAAAGGACTTTGTTCATGTTGTGTGCCCTTGCTTTGGTGTAATTTCCACCTGGGAGTGCATCCCACCTAGAGGCAACTCTTTTTGTATTTTGTACAGCGGCCTGCCTGGTCGCGGGATTACACCACCGCAAAATTGCGGGTCCGCGGCTGCTTTATTGGGGCAGCTAACTGTGGAACAGGAGGTGCCTGTTATGTGCAGAGGTGCCGGAGCGAACATCGGCAATCCTTTTAAAGACATTTTTGAAAGTGAGTGCCGGCGGCGACCCACTTGGGTTTTACTGAACCACCAGTCCCAGGAAGCATTGCTTCAGGTGGTTCACCTGAGCATAATTATTACGGGGATTTACTGGTGGTTGCCGCACGCCGGCACGTCACATGGTCTGCCACTGAAGAGGGCGTTGGCCCGAAACGCGTCTGGCAGGAAACCAGAAAAGGACTTTGTTCATGTCGTGTGCCCTTGCTTTGGCGTAATTTCCACCTGGGAGCGCATCCCACCTAGAGGCAACTCTTTTTGTATTTTGTACAGAGGCCGGCCTGGTCGCGGGATTGCACTACCGCAAAACACTTGCGGGTCCGCGGCTGCTTTATTGGGGCAGCTAACTGTGGAACAAGAGGTGCCTGTTATATGCAGGGGTGCCGGCGCGAACATCGGCAATCCTTTTAAAGACATTTTTGAATGTGAGTGCCGGCGGCGACCCACTTGGGTTTTACTGAACCACCAGTCCCAGGAAGCATTGCTTCAGGTGGTTCACCTGAGCATAATTATTACGGGGATTTACTGGTGGTTGCCGCACGCCGGCACGTCACATGGTCTGCCACTGAAGAGGGCGTTGGCCCGAAACGCGTCTGGCAGGAAACCAGAAAAGGACTTTGTTCATGTCGTGTGCCATTGCTTTGGCGTAATTTCCACCTGGGAGTGCATCCCACCTAGAGGCAACTCTTTTTGTATTTTGTACAGCGGCCTGCCTGGTCGCGGGATTGCACCACCGCAAAACACTTGCGGGTCCGAGGCTGCTTTATTGGGGCAGCTAACTGTGGAAAGGGGGCCTGTTATATGCAGGGGTGCCGGCGCGAACATCGGAAATCCTTTTAAAGACATTTTTGAATGTGAGTGCCGGCGGCGACCCACTTGGGTTTTACTGAACCACCAGTCCCAGGAAGCATTGCTTCAGATGGTTCACCTGAGCATAATTATTACGGGGATTTACTGGTGGTTGCCGCACGCCGGCACGTCACATGGTCTGCCACTGAAGAGGGCGTTGGCCCAAAACGCGTCTGGCAGGAAACCAGAAAAGGACTTTGTTCATGTCGTGTGCCCTTGCTTTGGCGTAATTTCCACCTGGGAGTGCATCCCACCTAGAGGCAACTCTTTTTGTATTTTGTACAGCGGCCTGCCTGGTTGCGGGATTGCACCACCGCAAAACACTTGCGGGTCCGCGGCTGCTTTATTGGGGCAGCTAGCTGTGGAACTGGAGGTGCCTGTTATATGCAGGGGTGCCGGCGCGAACATCGGCAATCCTTTTAAAGACATTTTTGAATGTGAGTGCCGGCGGCGACCCACTTGGGTTTTAATGAACCTCCAGTCCCAGGAAGCATTGCTTCAGATGGTTCACCTGAGCATAATTATTACGGAGATTTACTGGTGGTTGCCGCATGCCGGCACGTCACATAGTCTGCAACTGAAGAGGGCGTTGGCCCAAAACGCGTCTGGCAGGAAACCAGAAAAGGACTTTGTTCATGTCGTGTGCCCTTGCTTTGGCGTAATTTCCACCTGGGAGTGCATCCCACCTAGAGGTAACTCTTTTTGTATTTTGTACAGCGGCCTGCCTGGTCGCGGGATTGCACCACCGCAAAACACTTGCGGGTCCGCGGCTGCTTTATTGGGGCAGCTAACTGTGGAACAGGAGGTGCCTGTTATATGCAGGGGTGCCGGCGCGAACATCGGCAATCCTTTTAAAGACATTTTTGAATGTGAGTGCCGGCGGCGACCCACTTGGGTTTTACTGAACCACCAGTCCCAGGAAGCATTGCTTCAGGTGGTTCACCTGAGCATAATTATTACGGGGATTTACTGGTGGTTGCCGCACGCCGGCACGTCACATGGTCTGCCACTGAAGAGGGCGTTGGCCCGAAACGCGTCTGGCAGGAAACCAGAAAAGGACTTTGTTCATGTCGTGTGCCCTTGCTTTGGCGTAATTTCCACCTGGGAGTGCATCCCACCTAGAGGCAACTCTTTTTGTATTTTGTACAGCGGCCTGCCTGGTCACGGGATTGCACCACCGCAAAACACTTGCGGGTCTGCGGCTGCTTTATTGGGGCAGCTAACTGTGGAACAGGAGGTGCCTGTTATATGCAGGGGTGCCGGCGCGAACATCGGAAATCCTTTTAAAGACATTTTTGAATGTGAGTGCCGGCGGTGACCCACTTGGGTTTTACTGAACCACCAGTCCCAGGAAGCATTGCTTCAGATGGTTCACCTGAGCATAATTATTACGGGGATTTACTGGTGGTTGCCGCACGCCGGCACATCACATGGTCTGCCACTGAAGAGGGCGTTGGCCCGAGATGCGTCTGGCAGGAAACCAGAAAAGGACTTTGTTCATGTCATGTGCCCTTGCTTTGGCGTAATTTCCACCTGGGAGTGCATCCCACCTAGAGGCAACTCTTTTTGTATTTTGTACAGCGGCCTGCCTGGTCGCGGGATTGCACCACCGCAAAACACTTGCGGGTCCGCGGCTGCTTTATTGGGGCAGCTAACTGTGGAACAGGAGGTGCCTGTTATATGCAGGGGTGCCGGCGCGAACATCGGCAATCCTTTTAAAGACATTTTTGAATGTGAGTGTCGGCGGCGACCCACTTGGGTTTTAATGAACCTCCAGTCCCAGGAAGCATTGCTTCAGATGGTTCACCTGAGCATAATTATTACGGAGATTTACTGGTGGTTGCCGCACGCCGGCACGTCACATGGTCTGCAACTGAAGAGGTCGTTGGCCCAAAACGTGTCTGGCAGGAAACCATAAGAGGACTTTGTTCATGTCGTGTGCCCTTGCTTTGGCGTAATTTCCACCTGGGAGTGCATCCCACCTAGAGGTAACTCTTTTTGTATTTTGTACAGCGGCCTGCCTGGTCGCGGGATTGCACCACCGCAAAACACTTGCGGGTCCGCGGCTGCTTTATTGGGGCAGCTAACTGTGGAACAGGAGGTGCCTGTTATATGCAGGGGTGCCGGCGCGAACATCGGCAATCCTTTTAAAGACATTTTTGAATGTGAGTGCCGGCGGCGACCCACTTGGGTTTTAATGAACCTCCAGTCCCAGGAAGCATTGCTTCAGATGGTTCACCTGAGCATAATTATTACGGAGATTTACTGGTGGTTGCCGCACGCCGGCACGTCACATAATCTGCAACTGAAGAGGGCGTTGGCCCGAAACGCATCTGGCAGGAAACCAGAAAAGGACTTTGTTCATGTTGTGTGCCCTTGCTTTGGTGTAATTTCCACCTGGGAGTGCATCCCACCTAGAGGCAACTCTTTTTGTATTTTGTACAGCTGCCTGCCTGGTCGCGGGATTGCACCACCGCAAAATTGCGGGTCCGCGGCTGCTGTATTGGGGCAGCTAACTGTGGAACAGGAGGTGCCTGTTATGTGCAGAGGTGCCGGCGCGAACATCGGCAATCCTTTTAAAGACATTTTTGAAAGTGAGTGCCGGCGGCGACCCACTTGGATTTTACTGAACCACCAGTCCCAGGAAGCATTGCTTCAGGTGGTTCACCTGAGCATAATTATTACGGGGATTTACTGGTGGTTGCCGCACGCCGGCACATCACATGGTCTGCCACTGAAGAGGGCGTTGGCCCGAAACGCGTCTGGCAGGAAACCAGAAAAGGACTTTGTTCATGTCGTGTGCCCTTGCTTTGGCGTAATTTCCACCTGGGAGCGCATCCCACCTAGAGGCAACTCTTTTTGTATTTTGTACAGTGGCCGGCCTGGTCGCGGGATTGCACTACCGCAAAACACTTACGGGTCCGCGGCTGCTTTATTGGGGCAGCTAACTGTGGAACAGGAGGTGCCTGTTATATGCAGGGGTGCCGGCGCGAACATCGGCAATCCTTTTAAAGACATTTTTGAATGTGAGTGCCTGCGGCGACCCACTTGGGTTTTACTGAACCACCAGTCCCAGGAAGCATTGCTTCAGGTGGTTCACCTGAGCATAATTATTACGGGGATTTACTGGTGGTTGCCGCATGCCGGCACGTCACATGATCTGCCACTGAAGAGGGCATTGGCCCGAAACGCGTCTGGCAGGAAACCAGAAAAGGACTTTGTTCATGTCGTGTGCCATTGCTTTGGCGTAATTTCCACCTGGGACTGCATCCCACCTAGAGGCAACTCTTTTTGTATTTTGTACAGTGGCCTGCCTGGTCACGGGATTGCACCACCGCAAAACACTTGCGGGTCCGCGGCTGCTTTATTGGGGCAGCTAACTGTGGAACAGGAGGTGCCTGTTATATGCAGGGGTGCCGGCGCGAACATCGGAAATCCTTTTAAAGACATTTTTGAATGTGAGTGCCGGCGGCGACCCACTTGGGTTTTACTGAACCACCAGTCCCAGGAAGCATTGCTTCAGATGGTTCACCTGAGCATAATTATTATGGGGATTTACTGGTGGTTGCCGCACGCCGGCACGTCACATGGTCTGCCACTGAAGAGGGCGTTGGCCCGAAACGCGTCTGGCAGGAAACCAGAAAAGGACTTTGTTCATGTCGTGTGCCCTTGCTTTGGCGTAATTTCCACCTGGGAGTGCATCCCACCTAGAGGCAACTCTTTTTGTATTTTGTACAGCGGCCTGCCTGGTTGCGGGATTGCACCACCGCAAAACACTTGCGGGTCCGCGGCTGCTTTATTGGGGCAGCTAGCTGTGGAACTGGAGGTGCCTGTTATATGCAGGGGTGCCGGCGCGAACATCGGCAATCCATTTAAAGACATTTTTGAATGTGAGTGCCGGTGGCGACCCACTTGGGTTTTACTGAACCACCAGTCCCAGGAAGCATTGCTTCAGGTGGTTCACCTGAGCATAATTATTACGGGGATTTACTGGTGGTTGCCGCACGCCGGCACGTCACATGGTCTGCCACTGAAGAGGGCGTTGGCCCGAAACACGTCTGGCAGGAAACCAGAAAAGGACTTTGTTCATGTCGTGTGCCCTTGCTTTGGCGTAATTTCCACCTGGGAGTGCATTCCACCTAGAGGCAACTCTTTTTGTATTTTGTACAGCGGCCTGCCTGGTCGCGGGATTGCACCACCGCAAAACACTTGCGGGTCCGCGGCTGCTTTATTGGGGCAGCTAGCTGTGGAACAGGAGGTGCCTGTTATATGCAGTGGTGCCGGCGCGAACATCGGAAATCCTTTTAAAGACATTTTTGAATGTGAGTGCCGGCGGCGACCCACTTGGGTTTTACTGAACCACCAGTCCCAGGAAGCATTGCTTCAGATGGTTCACCTGAGCATAATTATTACGGGGATTTACTGGTGGTTGCCGCACGCCGGCACGTCACATGGTCTGCCACTGAAGAGGGCGTTGGCCCGAAACGCGTCTGGCAGGAAACCAGAAAAGGACTTTGTTCATGTCGTGTGCCCTTGCTTTGGCGTAATTTCCACCTGGGAGTGCATCCCACCTAGAGGCAACTCTTTTTGTATTTTGTACAGCGGCCTGCCTGGTTGCGGGATTGCACCACCGCAAAACACTTGCGGGTCCGCGGCTGCTTTATTGGGGCAGCTAGCTGTGGAACTGGAGGTGCCTGTTATATGCAGGGGTGCCGGCGCGAACATCGGCAATCCATTTAAAGACATTTTTGAATGTGAGTGCCGGTGGCGACCCACTTGGGTTTTACTGAACCACCAGTCCCAGGAAGCATTGCTTCAGGTGGTTCACCTGAGCATAATTATTACGGGGATTTACTGGTGGTTGCCGCACGCCAGCACGTCACATGGTCTGCCACTGAAGAGGGCGTTGGCCCGAAACGCGTCTGGCAGGAAACCAGAAAAGGACTTTGTTCATGTCGTGTGCCCTTGCTTTGGCGTAATTTCCACCTGGGAGTGCATTCCACCTAGAGGCAACTCTTTTTGTATTTTGTACAGCGGCCTGCCTGGTCGCGGGATTGCACCACCGCAAAACACTTGCGGGTCCGCGGCTGCTTTATTGGGGCAGCTAGCTGTGGAACAGGAGGTGCCTGTTATATGCAGTGGTGCCGGCGCGAACATCGGAAATCCTTTTAAAGACATTTTTGAATGTGAGTGCCGGCGGCGACCCACTTGGGTTTTACTGAACCACCAGTCCCAGGAAGCATTGCTTCAGGTGGTTCACCTCAGCATAATTATTACGAGGATTTACTGGTGGTTGCCGCACGCCAGCACATCACATGGTCTGCCACTGAAGAGGGCGTTGGCCCGAAACGCGTCTGGCAGGAAACCAGAAAAGGACTTTGTTCATGTCGTGTGCCCTTGCTTTGGCGTAATTTCCACCTGGGAGTGCATCCCACCTAGAGGCAACTCTTTTTGTATTTTGTACAGTGGCCGGCCTGGTCGCGGGATTGCACCACCACAAAACACTTGCGGGTCCGCGGCTGCTTTATTGGGGCAGCTAACTGTGGAACAGGAGGTGCCTGTTATATGCAGGGGTGCCGGCGCGAACATCGGCAATCCTTTTAAAGACATTTTTGAATGTGAGTGCCGGCGGCGACCCACTTGGGTTTTAATGAACCTCCAGTCCCAGGAAGCATTGCTTCAGATGGTTCACCTGAGCATAATTATTACGGAGATTTACTGGTGGTTGCCGCACGCCGGCACGTCACATGGTCTGCAAGTGAAGAGGGCGTTGGCACAAAACGCGTCTGGCAGGAAACCAGAAAAGGACTTTGTTCATGTCGTGTGCCCTTGCTTTGGCGTAATTTCCACCTGGGAGTGCATCCCACCTAGAGGTAACTCTTTTTGTATTTTGTACAGCGGCCTGCCTGGTCGCGGGATTGCACCACCGCAAAACACTTGCGGGTCCGCGGCTGCTTTATTGGGGCAGCTAACTGTGGAACAGGAGGTGCCTGTTATATGCAGGGGTGCCGGCGCGAACATCGGCAATCCTTTTAAAGACATTTTTGAATGTGAGTGCCGGCGGCGACCCACTTGGGTTTTAATGAACCTCCAGTCCCAGGAAGCATTGCTTCAGATGGTTCACCTGAGCATAATTATTACGGAGATTTACTGGTGGTTGCCGCATGCCCGCACGTCACATGGTCTGCAACTGAAGAGGGCGTTGGCCCGAAACGCGTCCTCACAGGAAACCAGAAAAGGACTTTGTTCATGTTGTGTGCCCTTGCTTTGGTGTAATTTTCACCTGGGAGTGCATCCCACCTAGAGGCAACTCTTTTTGTATTTTGTACAGCGGCCTGCCTGGTCGCGGGATTGCACCACCGCAAAACACTTGCGGGTCCGCGGATGCTTTATTGGGGCAGCTAACTGTGGAACAGGAGGTGCCTGTTATGTGCAGAGGTGCCGGCACGAACATCGGCAATCCTTTTAAAGGCATTTTTGAAAGTGAGTGCCGGCGGCGACCCACTTGGGTTTTACTGAACCACCAGTCCCAGGAAGCATTGCTTCAGGTGGTTCACCTGAGCATAATTATTACGGGGAGTTACTGGTGGTTGCCGCACGCCGGCACGTCACATGGTCTGCCACTGAAGAGTGTGTTGGCCCGAAACGCGTCTGGCAGGAAACCAGAAAAGGACTTTGTTCATGTCGTGTGCCCTTGCTTTGGCGTAATTTCCACCTGGGAGCGCATCCCACCTAGAGGCAACTCTTTTTGTATTTTCTACAGTGGCCGGCCTGGTCGCGGGATTGCACCACCGCAAAACACTTGCGGGTCCGCGGCTGCTTTATTGGGGCAGCTAACTGTGGAACAGGAGGTGCCTGTTATATGCAGGGGTGCCGGCGCGAACATCGGCAATCCTTTTAAAGACATTTTTGAATGTGAGTGCCGGCGGCGACCCACTTGGGTTTTACTGAACCACCAGTCCCAGGAAGCATTGCTTCAGGTGTTTCACCTGAGCATAATTATTACGGGGATTTACTGGTGGTTGCCGCACGCCGGCACGTCACATGGTCTGCCACTGAAGAGGGCGTTGGCCCGAAACGCGTCTGGCAGGAAACCAGAAAAGGACTTTGTTCATGTCGTGTGCCCTTGCTTTGGCGTAATTTCCACCTGGGAGTGCATCCCACCTAGAGGCAACTCTTTTTGTATTTTGTACAGCGGCCTGCCTGGTCGCGGGATTGCACCACCGCAAAACACATGCGGGTCCGCGGCTGCTTTATTGGGGCAGCTAACTGTGGAACAGGAGGTGCCTGTTATATGCAGGGGTGCCGGCGCGAACATCGGCAAACCTTTTAAAGACATTTTTTAATGTGAGTGCCGGCTGCGACCCACTTGGGTTTTACTGAACCACCAGTCCCAGGAAGCATTGCTTCAGGTGGTTCACCTGAGCATAATTATTACGGGGATTTACTGGTGGTTGCCGCACGCCGGCACGTCACATAGTCTGCCACTGAAGAGGGCGTTGGCCCGAAACGCGTCTGGCAGGAAACCAGAAAAGGATTTTGTTCATGTCGTGTGCCCTTGCTTTGGCGTAATTTCCACCTGGGAGTGCATCCCACCTAGAGGCAACTCTTTTTGTATTTTGTACAGCGGCCTGCCTGGTCGCACGATTGCACCACCGCAAAACACTTGCGGATCCGCGGCTGCTTTATTGGGGCAGCTAACTGTGGAACAGGAGGTGCCTGTTATGTGCAGGGGTGCCGGCGCGAACATCGGCAATCCTTTTAAAGACATTTTTTAAAGTGAGTGCCGGCGGCGACCCACTTGGGTTTTACTGAACCACCAGTCCCAGGAAGCATTGCTTCAGGTGGTTCACCTGAGCATAATTATTACGGGGATTTACTGGTGGTTGCCACACGCCGGCACGTCACATGGTCTGCCACTGAAGAGGGCGTTGGCCCGAAACGCGTCTGGCAGGAAACCAGAAAAGGACTTTGTTCATGTAGTGTGCCCTTGCTTTGGCGTAATTTCCACCTGGGAGTGCATCCCACCTAGAGGCAACTCTTTTTGTATTTTGTACAGCGGCCTGCCTGGTCGCGGGATTGCACCACCGCAAAACACTTGCGGGTCCGCGGCTGCTTTATTGGGGCAGCTAACTGTGGAACAGGAGGTGCCTGTTATATGCAGGGGTGCCGGCGCGAACATCGGAAATCCTTTTAAAGACATTTTTGAATGTGAGTGCCGGCGGCGACCCACTTGGGTTTTACTGAACCACCAGTCCAAGGAAGCATTGCTTCAGATGGTTCACCTGAGCATAATTATTACGGGGATTTACTGGTGGTTGCCGCACGCCGGCACGTCACATGGTCTGCCACTGAAGAGGGCGTTGGCCCGAAACGCGTCTGGCAGGAAACCAGAAAAGGACTTTGTTCATGTCGTGTGCCCTTGCTTTGGCGTAATTTCCACCTGGGAGTGCATCCCACCTAGAGGCAACTCTTTTTGTATTTTGTACAGCGGCTTGCCTGGTCGCGGGATAGCACCACCGCAAAACACTTGCGGGTCCGTGGCTGCTTTATTGGGGCAGCTAGCTGTGGAACTGGAGGTGCCTGTTATATGCAGGGGTGCCGGCGCGAACATCGGCAATCCATTTAAAGACATTTTTTAATGTGAGTGCCGGCGGCGACCCACTTGGGTTTTACTGAACCACCAGTCCCAGGAAGCATTGCTTCAGGTGGTTCACCTGAGCATAATTATTACGGGGATTTACTGGTGGTTGCCGCACGCCGGCACGTCACATGGTCTGCCAATGAAGAGGGCGTTGGCCCAAAACGCGTCTGGCAGGAAACCAGAAAAGGACTTTGTTCATGTCGTGTGCCCTTGCTTTGGCGTAATTTCCACCTGGGAGTGCATCCCACCTAGAGGCAACTCTTTTTGTATTTTGTACAGCGGCCTGCCTGGTCGCGGGATTGCACCACCGCAAAACACTTGCGGGTCTGCAGCTGCTTTATTGGGGCAGCTAACTGTGGAACAGGAGGTGCCTGTTATATGCAGGGGTGCCGGCGCGAACATCGGAAATCCTTTTAAAGACATTTTTGAATGTGAGTGCCGGCGGCGACCCACTTGGGTTTTACTGAACCACCAGTCCCAGGAAGCATTGCTTCAGATGGTTCACCTGAGCATAATTATTATGGGGATTTACTGGTGGTTGCCGCACGCCGGCACATCACATGGTCTGCCACTGAAGAGGGCGTTGGCCCGAAATGCGTCTGGCAGGAAACCAGAAAAGGACTTTGTTCATGTCATGTGCCCTTGCTTTGGCGTAATTTCCACCTGGGAGTGCATCCCACCTAGAGGCAACTCTTTTTGTATTTTGTACAGCGGCCTGTCTGGTCACGGGATTGCACCACCGCAAAACACTTGCGGGTCCGCGGCTGCTTTATTGGGGCAGCTAACTGTGGAACAGGAGGTGCCTGTTATATGCAGGGGTGCCGGCGCGAACATCGGCAATCCTTTTAAAGACATTTTTGAATGTGAGTGCCGGCGGCGACCCACTTGGGTTTTAATGAACCTCCAGTCCCAGGAAGCATTGCTTCAGATGGTTCACCTGAGCATAATTATTACGGAGATTTACTGGTGGTTGCCGCACGCCGGCACGTCACATGGTCTGCAACTGAAGAGGGCGTTGGCCCAAAACGCGTCTGGCAGGAAACCAGAAAAGGACTTTGTTCATGTCGTGTGCCCTTGCTTTGGCGTAATTTCCACCTGGGAGTGCATCCCACCTAGAGGTAACTCTTTTTGTATTTTGTACAGCGGCCTGCCTGGTCGCGGGATTGCACCACCGCAAAACACTTGCGGGTCCGCGGCTGCTTTATTGGGGCAGCTAACTGTGGAACAGGAGGTGCCTGTTATATGCAGGGGTGCCGGCGCGAACATCGGCAATCCTTTTAAAGACATTTTTGAATGTGAGTGCCGGCGGCGACCCACTTGGGTTTTAATGAACCTCCAGTCCCAGGAAGCATTGCTTCAGCTGGTTCACCTGAGCATAATTATTACGGAGATTTACTGGTGGTTGCCGCACGCCGGCACGTCACATGGTCTGCAACTGAAGAGGGCGTTGGCCCGAAACGCGTCTGGCAGGAAACCAGAAAAGGACTTTGTTCATGTTGTGTGCCCTTGCTTTGGTGTAATTTCCACCTGGGAGTGCATCCCACCTAGAGGCAACTCTTTTTGTATTTTGTACAGCGGCCTGCCTGGTCGCGGGATTGCACCACCGCAAAATTGCGGGTCCGCGGCTGCTTTATTGGGGCAGCTAACTGTGGAACAGGAGGTGCCTGTTATGTGCAGAGGTGCCGGCGCGAACATCGGCAATCCTTTTAAAGACATTTTTGAAAGTGAGTGCCGGCGGCGACCCACTTGGGTTTTACTGAACCACCAGTCCCAGGAAGCATTGCTTCAGGTGGTTCACCTGAGCATAATTATTACGGGGATTTACTGGTGGTTGCCGCACGCCGGCACGTCACATGGTCTGCCACTGAAGAGGGCGTTGGCCCGAAACGCGTCTGGCAGGAAACCAGAAAAGGACTTTGTTCATGTCGTGTGCCCTTGCTTTGGCGTAATTTCCACCTGGGAGCGCATCCCACCTAGAGGCAACTCTTTTTGTATTTTGTACAGTGGCCGGCCTGGTCGCGGGATTGCACCACCGCAAAACACTTGCGGGTCCGCGGCTGCTTTATTGGGGCAGCTAACTGTGGAACAGGAGGTGCCTGTTATATGCAGGGGTGCCGGCGCGAACATCGGCAATCCTTTTAAAGACATTTTTGAATGTGAGTGCCGGCGGCGACCCACTTGGGTTTTACTGAACCGCCAGTCCCAGGAAGCATTGCTTCAGGTGTTTCACCTGAGCATAATTATTACGGGGATTTACTGGTGGTTGCCGCACGCCGGCACGTCACATGGTCTGCCACTGAAGAGGGCGTTGGCCCGAAACGCGTCTGGCAGGAAACCAGAAAAGGACTTTGTTCATGTCGTGTGCCCTTGCTTTGGCGTAATTTCCACCTGGGAGTGCATCCCACCTAGAGGCAACTCTTTTTGTATTTTGTACAGCGGCCTGCCTGGTCGCGGGATTGCACCACCGCAAAACACTTGCGGGTCCGCGGCTGCTTTATTGGGGCAGCTAACTGTGGAACAGGAGGTGCCTGTTATATGCAGGGGTGCCGGCGCGAACATCGGCAATCCTTTTAAAGACATTTTTGAATGTGAGTGCCGGCGGCCGCCCACTTGGGTTTTAATGAACCTCCAGTCCCAGGAAGCATTGCTTCAGATGGTTCACCTGAGCATAATTATTACGGAGATTTACTGGTGGTTGCCGCATGTCCGCACGTCACATGGTCTGCAACTGAAGAGGGCGTTGGCCCGAAACGCGTCCTCACAGGAAACCAGAAAAGGACTTTGTTCATGTTGTGTGCCCTTGCTTTGGTGTAATTTTCACCTGGGAGTGCATCCCACCTAGAGGCAACTCTTTTTGTATTTTCTACAGCGGCCTGCCTGGTCGCGGGATTGCACCACCGCAAAACACTTGCGGGTCCGCGGATGCTTTATTGGGGCAGCTAACTGTGGAACAGGAGGTGCCTGTTATGTGCAGAGGTGCCGACGCGAACATCGGCAATCCTTTTAAAGACATTTTTGAAAGTGAGTGCCGGCGGCGACCCACTTGGGTTTTACTGAACCACCAGTCCCAGGAAGCATTGCTTCAGGTGGTTCACCTGAGCATAATTATTACGGGGATTTACTGGTGGTTGCCGCACGCCGGCACGTCACATGGTCTGCCACTGAAGAGGGCGTTGGCCCGAAACGCGTCTGGCAGGAAACCAGAAAAGGACTTTGTTCATGTCGTGTGCCCTTGCTTTGGCGTAATTTCCACCTGGGAGCGCATCCCACCTAGAGGCAACTCTTTTTGTATTTTGTACAGTGGCCGGCCTGGTCGCGGGATTGCACCACCGCAAAACACTTGCGGGTCCGCGGCTGCTTTATTGGGGCAGCTAACTGTGGAACAGGAGGTGCCTGTTATATGCAGGGGTGCAGGCGCGAACATCGGCAATCCTTTTAAAGACATTTTTGAATGTGAGTGCCGGCGGCGACCCACTTGGGTTTTACTGAACCACCAGTCCCAGGAAGCATTGCTTCAGGTGTTTCACCTGAGCATAATTATTACGGGGATTTACTGGTGGTTGCCGCACGCCGGCACGTCACATGGTCTGCCACTGAAGAGGGCGTTGGCCCGAAACGCGTCTGGCAGGAAACCAGAAAAGGACTTTGTTCATGTCGTGTGCCCTTGCTTTGGCGTAATTTCCACCTGGGAGTGCATCCCACCTAGAGGCAACTCTTTTTGTATTTTGTACAGCGGCCTGCCTGGTCGCGGGATTGCACCACCGCAAAACACATGCGGGTCCGTGGCTGCTTTATTGGGGCAGCTAACTGTGGAACAGGAGGTGCCTGTTATATGCAGGGGTGCCGGCGCGAACATCGGCAAACCTTTTAAAGACATTTTTTAATGTGAGTGCCGGCTGCGACCCACTTGGGTTTTACTGAACCACCAGTCCCAGGAAGCATTGCTTCAGGTGGTTCACCTGAGCATAATTATTACGGGGATTTACTGGTGGTTGCCGCACGCCGGCACGTCACATAGTCTGCCACTGAAGAGGGCGTTGGCCCGAAACGCGTCTGGCAGGAAACCAGAAAAGGACTTTGTTCATGTCTTGTGCCCTTGCTTTGGCGTAATTTCCACCTGGGAGTGCATCCCACCTAGAGGCAACTCTTTTTGTATTTTGTACAGCGGCCTGCCTGGTCGCACGATTGCACCACCGCAAAACACTTGCGGATCCGCGGCTGCTTTATTGGGGCAGCTAACTGTGGAACAGGAGGTGCCTGTTATGTGCAGGGGTGCCGGCGCGAACATCGGCAATCCTTTTAAAGACATTTTTGAAAGTGAGTGCCGGCGGCGACCCACTTGGGTTTTACTGAACCACCAGTCCCAGGAAGCATTGCTTCAGGTGGTTCACCTGAGCATAATTATTACGGGGATTTACTGGTGGTTGCCACACGCCGGCACGTCACATGGTCTGCCACTGAAGAGGGCGTTGGCCCGAAACGCGTCTGGCAGGAAACCAGAAAAGGACTTTGTTCATGTCGTGTGCCCTTGCTTTGGCGTAATTTCCACCTGGGAGTGCATCCCACCTAGAGGCAACTCTTTTTGTATTTTGTACAGTGGCCGGCCTGGTCGCGGGATTGCACCACCGCAAAACACTTGCGGTTCCGCGGCTGCTTTTTTGGGGCAGCTAACTGTGGAACAGGAGGTGCCTGTTATATGCAGGGGTGCCGGCGCGAACATCGGCAATCCTTTTAAAGACATTTTTGAATGTGAGTGCCGGCGGCGACCCACTTGGGTTTTACTGAACCACCAGTCCCAGGAAGCATTGCTTCAGGTGGTTCACCTGAGCATAATTATTACGGGGATTTACTGGTGGTTGCCGCACGGCGGCACGTCACATGGTCTGCCACTAAAGAGGGCGTTGGCCCGAAACGCGTCTGGCAGGAAACCAGAAAAGGACTTTGTTCATGTCATGTGCCCTTGCTTTGGCGTAATTTCCACCTGGGAGTGCATCCCACCTAGAGGCAACTCTTTTTGTATTTTTTACAGCGGCCTGCCTGGTCGCGGGATAGCACCACCGCAAAACACTTGCGGGTCCGCGGCTGCTTTATTGGGGCAGCTAGCTGTGGAACTGGAGGTGCCTGTTATATGCAGGGGTGCCGGCGCGAACATCGGCAATCCATTTAAAGAAATTTTTTAATGTGAGTGCCGGCGGCGACCCACTTGGGTTTTACTGAACCACCAGTCCCAGGAAGCATTGCTTCAGGTGGTTCACCTGAGCATAATTATTACGGGGATTTACTGGTGGTTGCCGCATGCCGGCACGTCACATGATCTGCCAATGAAGAGGGCATTGGCCCGAAACGCGTCTGGCAGGAAACCAGAAAAGGACTTTGTTCATGTCGTGTGCCCTTGCTTTGGCGTAATTTCCACCTGGGAGTGCATCCCACCTAGAGGCAACTCTTTTTGTATTTTGTACAGCGGCCTGCCTGGTCGCGGGATTGCACCACCGCAAAACACTTGCGGGTCTGCGGCTGCTTTATTGGGGCAGCTAACTGTGGAACAGGAGGTGCCTGTTATATGCAGGGGTGCCGGCGCGAACATCGGAAATCCTTTTAAAGACATTTTTGAATGTGAGTGCCGGCGGCGACCCACTTGGGTTTTACTGAACCACCAGTCCCAGGAAGCATTGCTTCAGATGGTTCACCTGAGCATAATTATTATGGGGATTTACTGGTGGTTGCCGCACGCCGGCACATCACATGGTCTGCCACTGAAGAGGGCGTTGGCCCGAAATGCGTCTGGCAGGAAACCAGAAAAGGACTTTGTTCATGTCATGTGCCCTTGCTTTGGCGTAATTTCCACCTGGGAGTGCATCCCACCTAGAGGCAACTCTTTTTGTATTTTGTACAGCGGCCTGCCTGGTCGCGGGATTGCACCACCGCAAAACACTTGCGGGTCCGCGGCTGCTTTATTGGGGCAGCTAACTGTGGAACAGGAGGTGCCTGTTATATGCAGAGGTGCCGGCGCGAACATCGGCAATCCTTTTAAAGACATTTTTGAATGTGAGTGCCGGCGGCGACCCACTTGGGTTTTAATGAACCTCCAGTCCCAGGAAGCATTGCTTCAGATGGTTCACCTGAGCATAATTATTACGGAGATTTACTGGTGGTTGCCGCACGCCGGCACGTCACATGGTCTGCAACTGAAGAGGGCGTTGACCCAAAACGCGTCTGGCAGGAAACCAGAAAAGGACTTTGTTCATGTCGTGTGCCCTTGCTTTGGCGTAATTTCCACCTGGGAGTGCATCCCACCTAGAGGCAACTCTTTTTGTATTTTGTACAGCGGCCTGCCTGGTCGCGGGATTGCACCACCGCAAAACACTTGCGGGTCCGCGGCTGCTTTATTGGGGCAGCTAACTGTGGAACAGGAGGTGCCTGTTATGTGCAGAGGTGCCGGCGCGAACATCGGCAATCCTTTTAAAGACATTTTTGAAAGTGAGTGCCGGCGGCGACCCACTTGGGTTTTACTGAACCACCAGTCCCAGGAAGCATTGCTTCAGGTGGTTCACCTGAGCATAATTATTACGGGGATTTACTGGTGGTTGCCGCACGCCGGCACGTCACATGGTCTGCCACTGAAGAGGGCGTTGGCCCGAAACGCGTCTGGCAGGAAACCAGAAAAGGACTTTGTTCATGTCGTGTGCCCTTGCTTTGGCGTAATTTCCACCTGGGAGCGCATCCCACCTAGAGGCAACTCTTTTTGTATTTTGTACAGCGGCCTGCCTGGTCGCGGGATTGCACCACCGCAAAACACTTGCGGGTCCGCGGCTGCTTTATTGGGGCAGCTAACTGTGGAACAGGAGGTGCCTGTTATATGCAGGGGTGCCGGCGCGAACATCGGAAATCCTTTTAAATACATTTTTGAATGTGAGTGCCGGCGGCGACCCACTTGGGTTTTACTGAACCACCAGTCCCAGGAAGCATTGCTTCAGATGGTTCACCTGAGCATAATTATTACGGGGATTTACTGGTGGTTGCCGCACGCCGGCACGTCACATGGTCTGCCACTGAAGAGGGCGTTGGCCCGAAACGCGTCTGGCAGGAAACCAGAAAAGGACTTTGTTCATGTCGTGTGCCCTTGCTTTGGCGTAATTTCCACCTGGGAGTGCATCCCACCTAGAGGCAACTCTTTTTGTATTTTGTACAGCGGCCTGCCTGGTTGCGGGATTGCACCACTGCAAAACACTTGCGGGTCCGCGGCTGCTTTATTGGGGCAGCTAGCTGTGGAACTGGAGGTGCCTGTTATATGCAGGGGTGCCGGCGCGAACATCGGCAATCCATTTAAAGACATTTTTGAATGTGAGTGCCGGTGGCGACCCACTTGGGTTTTACTGAACCACCAGTCCCAGGAAGCATTGCTTCAGGTGGTTCACCTGAGCATAATTATTACGGGGATATACTGGTGGTTGCCGCACGCCGGCACGTCACATGGTCTGCCACTGAAGAGGGCGTTGGCCCGAAACGCGTCTGGCAGGAAACCAGAAAAGGACTTTGTTCATGTCGTGTGCCCTTGCTTTGGCGTAATTTCCACCTGGGAGTGCATCCCACCTAGAGGTAACTCTTTTTGTATTTTGTACAGCGGCCTGCCTGGTCGCGGGATTGCACCACCGCAAAACACTTGCGGGTCCGCGTGTGCTTTATTGGGGCAGCTAACTGTGGAACAGGAGGTGCCTGTTATATGCAGGGGTGCCGGCGCGAACATCGGCAATCCTTTTAAAGACATTTTTGAATGTGAGTGCCGGCGGCGACCCACTTGGGTTTTAATGAACCTCCAGTCCCAGGAAGCATTGCTTCAGATGGTTCACCTGAGCATAATTATTACGGAGATTTACTGGTGGTTGCCGCACGCCGGCACGTCACATGGTCTGCAACTGAAGAGGGCGTTGGCCCGAAACGCGTCTGGCAGGAAACCAGAAAAGGACTTTGTTCATGTTGTGTGCCCTTGCTTTGGTGTAATTTCCACCTGGGAGTGCATCCCACCTAGAGGCAACTCTTTTTGTATTTTGTACAGCGGCCTGCCTGGTCGCGGGATTGCACCACCGCAAAATTGCGGGTCCGCGGCTGCTTTATTGGGGCAGCTAACTGTGGAACAGGAGGTGCCTGTTATGTGCAGAGGTGCCGGCGCGAACATCGGCAATCCTTTTAAAGACATTTTTGAAAGTGAGTGCCGGCGGCGACCCACTTGGGTTTTACTGAACCACCAGTCCCAGGAAGCATTGCTTCAGGTGGTTCACCTGAGCATAATTATTACGGGGATTTACTGGTGGTTGCCGGACGCCGGCACGTCACATGGTCTGCCACTGAAGAGGGCGTTGGCCCGAAACGCGTCTGGCAGGAAACCAGAAAAGGACTTTGTTCATGTCGTGTGCCCTTGCTTTGGCGTAATTTCCACCTGGGAGCGCATCCCACCTAGAGGCAACTCTTTTTGTATTTTGTACAGTGGCCGGCCTGGTCGCGGGATTGCACCACCGCAAAACACTTGCAGGTCCGCGGCTGCTTTATTGGGGCAGCTAACTGTGGAACAGGAGGTGCCTGTTATATGCAGGGGTGCCGGCGCGAACATCGGCAATCCTTTTAAAGACATTTTTGAATGTGAGTGCCGGCGGCGACCCACTTGGGTTTTACTGAACCACCAGTCCCAGGAAGCATTGCTTCAGGTGTTTCACCTGAGCATAATTATTACGGGGATTTACTGGTGGTTGCCGCACGCCGGCACGTCACATGGTCTGCCACTGAAGAGGGCGTTGGCCCGAAACGCGTCTGGCAGGAAACCAGAAAAGGACTTTGTTCATGTCGTGTGCCCTTGCTTTGGCGTAATTTCCACCTGGGAGTGCATCCCACCTAGAGGCAACTCTTTTTGTATTTTGTACAGCGGCCTGCCTGGTCGCGGGATTGCACCACCGCAAAACACTTGCGGGTCCGCGGCTGCTTTATTGGGGCAGCTAACTGTGGAACAGGAGGTGCCTGTTATATGCAGGGGTGCCGGCGCGAACATCGGCAATCCTTTTAAAGACATTTTTGAATGTGAGTGCCGGCGGCAACCCACTTGGGTTTTAATGAACCTCCAGTCCCAGGAAGCATTGCTTCAGATGGTTCACCTGAGCATAATTATTACGGAGATTTACTGGTGGTTGCCGCATGTCCGCACGTCACATGGTCTGCAACTGAAGAGGGCGTTGGCCCGAAACGCGTCCTCACAGGAAACCAGAAAAGGACTTTGTTCATGTTGTGTGCCCTTGCTTTGGTGTAATTTTCACCTGGGAGTGCATCCCACCTAGAGGCAACTCTTTTTGTATTTTTTACAGCGGCCTGCCTGGTCGCGGGATTGCACCACCGCAAAACACTTGCGGGTCCGCGGATGCTTTTTGGGGCAGCTAACTGTGGAACAGGAGGTGCCTGTTATGTGCAGAGGTGCCGACGCGAACATCGGCAATCCTTTTAAAGACATTTTTGAAAGTGAGTGCCGGCGGCGACCCACTTGGGTTTTACTGAACCACCAGTCCCAGGAAGCATTGCTTCAGGTGGTTCACCTGAGCATAATTATTACGGGGATTTACTGGTGGTTGCCGCACGCCGGCACGTCACATGGTCTGCCACTGAAGAGGGCGTTGGCCCGAAACGCGTCTGGCAGGAAACCAGAAAAGGACTTTGTTCATGTCGTGTGCCCTTGCTTTGGCGTAATTTCCACCTGGGAGTGCATCCCACCTAGAGGCAACTCTTTTTGTATTTTGTACAGCGGCCTGCCTGGTCGCGGGATTGCACCACCGCAAAACACATGCGGGTCCGCGGCTGCTTTATTGGGGCAGCTAACTGTGGAACAGGAGGTGCCTGTTATGTGCAGAGGTGCCGACGCGAACATCGGCAATCCTTTTAAAGACATTTTTGAAAGTGAGTGCCGGCGGCGACCCACTTGGGTTTTACTGAACCACCAGTCCCAGGAAGCATTGCTTCAGGTGGTTCACCTGAGCATAATTATTACGGGGATTTACTGGTGGTTGCCGCACGCCGGCACGTCACATGGTCTGCCACTGAAGAGGGCGTTGGCCCGAAACGCGTCTGGCAGGAAACCAGAAAAGGACTTTGTTCATGTCGTGTGCCCTTGCTTTGGCGTAATTTCCACCTGGGAGCGCATCCCACCTAGAGGCAACTCTTTTTGTATTTTGTACAGTGGCCGGCCTGGTCGCGGGATTGCACCACCGCAAAACACTTGCGGGTCCGCGGCTGCTTTATTGGGGCAGCTAACTGTGAAACAGGAGGTGCCTGTTATATGCAGGGGTGCCGGCGCGAACATCGGCAATCCTTTTAAAGACATTTTTGAATGTGAGTGCCGGCGGCGACCCACTTGGGTTTTACTGAACCACCAGTCCCAGGAAGCATTGCTTCAGGTGTTTCACCTGAGCATAATTATTACGGGGATTTACTGGTGGTTGCCGCACGCCGGCACGTCACATGGTCTGCCACTGAAGAGGGCGTTGGCCCGAAACGCGTCTGGCAGGAAACCAGAAAAGGACTTTGTTCATGTCGTGTGCCCTTGCTTTGGCGTAATTTCCACCTGGGAGTGCATCCCACCTAGAGGCAACTCTTTTTGTATTTTGTACAGCGGCCTGCCTGGTCGCGGGATTGCACCACCGCAAAACACATGCGGGTCCGCGGCTGCTTTATTGGGGCAGCTAACTGTGGAACAGGAGGTGCCTGTTATATGCAGGGGTGCCGGCGCGAACATCGGCAAACCTTTTAAAGACATTTTTTAATGTGAGTGCCGGCGGCGACCCACTTGGGTTTTACTGAACCACCAGTCCCAGGAAGCATTGCTTCAGGTGGTTCACCTGAGCATAATTATTACGGGGATTTACTGGTGGTTGCCACACGCCGGCACGTCACATGGTCTGCCACTGAAGAGAGCGTTGGCCCGAAACGCGTCTGGCAGGAAACCAGAAAAGGACTTTGTTCATGTCGTGTGCCCTTGCTTTGGCGTAATTTCCACCTGGGAGTGCATCCCACCTAGAGGCAACTCTTTTTGTATTTTGTACAGTGGCCGGCCTGGTCGCGGGATTGCACCACCGCAAAACACTTGCGGTTCCGCGGCTGCTTTTTTGGGGCAGCTAACTGTGGAACAGGAGGTGCCTGTTATATGCAGGGGTGCCGGCGCGATCATCGGCAATCCTTTTAAAGACATTTTTGAATGTGAGTGCCGGCGGCGACCCACTTGGGTTTTACTGAACCACCAGTCCCAGGAAGCATTGCTTCAGGTGGTTCACCTGAGCATAATTATTACGGGGATTTACTGGTGGTTGCCGCACGCCGGCACGTCACATGGTCTGCCACTAAAGAGGGCGTTGGCCCGAAACGCGTCTGGCAGGAAACCAGAAAAGGACTTTGTTCATGTCATGTGCCCTTGCTTTGGCGTAATTTCCACCTGGGAGTGCATCCCACCTAGAGGCAACTCTTTTTGTATTTTGTACAGCGGCCTGCCTGGTCGCGGGATAGCACCACCGCAAAACACTTGCGGGTCCGCGGCTGCTTTATTGGGGCAGCTAGCTGTGGAACTGGAGGTGCCTGTTATATGCAGGGGTGCCGGCGCGAACATCGGCAATCCATTTAAAGACATTTTTTAATGTGAGTGCCGGCGGCGACCCACTTGGGTTTTACTGAACCACCAGTCCCAGGAAGCATTGCTTCAGGTGGTTCACCTGAGCATAATTATTACGGGGATTTACTGGTGGTTGCCGCATGCCGGCACGTCACATGGTCTGCCAATGAAGAGGGCGTTGGCCCAAAACGCGTCTGGCAGGAAACCAGAAAAGGACTTTGTTCATGTCGTGTGCCCTTGCTTTGGCGTAATTTCCACCTGGGAGTGCATCCCACCTAGAGGCAACTCTTTTTGTATTTTGTACAGCGGCCTGCCTGGTCGCGGGATTGCACCACCGCAAAACACTTGCGGGTCTGCGGCTGCTTTATTGGGGCAGCTAACTGTGGAACAGGAGGTGCCTGTTATATGCAGGGGTGCCGGCGCGAACATCGGAAATCCTTTTAAAGACATTTTTGAATGTGAGTGCCGGCGGCGACCCACTTGGGTTTTACTGAACCACCAGTCCCAGGAAGCATTGCTTCAGATGGTTCACCTGAGCATAATTATTATGGGGATTTACTGGTGGTTGCCGCACGCCGGCACATCACATGGTCTGCCACTGAAGAGGGCGTTGGCCCGAAATGCGTCTGGCAGGAAACCAGAAAAGGACTTTGTTCATGTCATGTGCCCTTGCTTTGGCGTAATTTCCACCTGGGAGTGCATCCCACCTAGAGGCAACTCTTTTTGTATTTTGTACAGCGGCCTGCCTGGTCGCGGGATTGCACCACCGGAAAACACTTGCGGGTCCGCGGCTGCTTTATTGGGGCAGCTAACTGTGGAACAGGAGGTGCCTGTTATATGCAGAGGTGCCGGCGCGAACATCGGCAATCCTTTTAAAGACATTTTTGAATGTGAGTGCCGGCGGCGACCCACTTGGGTTTTAATGAACCTCCAGTCCCAGGAAGCATTGCTTCAGATGGTTCACCTGAGCATAATTATTACGGAGATTTACTGGTGGTTGCCGCACGCCGGCACGTCACATGGTCTGCAACTGAAGAGGGCGTTGACCCAAAACGCGTCTGGCAGGAAACCAGAAAAGGACTTTGTTCATGTCGTGTGCCCTTGCTTTGGCGTAATTTCCACCTGGGAGTGCATCTCACCTAGAGGCAACTCTTTTTGTATTTTGTACAGCGGCCTGCCTGGTCGCGGGATTGCACCACCGCAAAATTGCGGGTCCGCGGCTGCTTTATTGGGGCAGCTAACTGTGGAACAGGAGGTGCCTGTTATGTGCAGAGGTGCCGGCGCGAACATTGACAATCCTTTTAAAGACATTTTTGAAAGTGAGTGCCGGCGGCGACCCACTTGGGTTTTACTGAACCACCAGTCCCAGGAAGCATTGCTTCAGGTGGTTCACCTGAGCATAATTATTACGGGGATTTACTGGTGGTTGCCGCACGCCGGCACGTCACATGGTCTGCCACTGAAGAGGGCGTTGGCCCGAAACGCGTCTGGCAGGAAACCAGAAAAGGACTTTGTTCATGTCGTGTGCCCTTGCTTTGGCGTAATTTCCACCTGGGAGTGCATCCCACCTAGAGGCAACTCTTTTTGTATTTTGTACAGTGGCCGGCCTGGTCGCGGGATTGCACCACCGCAAAACACTTGCGGGTCCGCGCTGCTTTATTGGGGCAGCTAACTGTGGAACAGGAGGTGCCTGTTATATGTAGGGGTGCCGGCGCGAACATCGGAAATCCTTTTAAAGACATTTTTTAATGTGAGTGCCGGCGGCGACCCACTTGGGTTTTACTGAACCACCAGTCCCAGGAAGCATTGCTTCAGATGGTTCACCTGAGCATAATTATTACGGGGATTTACTGGTGGTTGCCGCACGCCGGCACGTCACATGGTCTGCCACTGAAGAGGGCGTTGGCCCGAAACGCGTCTGGCAGGAAACCAGAAAAGGACTTTGTTCATGTCGTGTGCCCTTGCTATGGCGTAATTTCCACCTGGGAGTGCATCCCACCTAGAGGCAACTCTTTTTGTATTTTGTACAGCGGCCTGCCTGGTCGCGGGATTGCACCACCGCAAAACACTTGCGGGTCCGCGGCTGCTTTATTGGGGCAGCTAGCTGTGGAACTGGAGGTGCCTGTTATATGCAGGGGTGCCGGCGCGAACATCGGCAATCCATTTAAAGACATTTTTGAATGTGAGTGCCGGTGGCGACCCACTTGGGTTTTACTGAACCACCAGTCCCAGGAAGCATTGCTTCAGGTGGTTCACCTGAGCATAATTATTACGGGGATTTACTGGTGGTTGCCGCACAACGGCACGTCACATGGTCTGCCACTGAAGAGGGCGTTGGCCCGAAACGCGTCTGGCAGGAAACCAGAAAAGGACTTTGTTCATGTCGTGTGCCCTTGCTTTGGCGTAATTTCCACCTGGGAGTGCATTCCACCTAGAGGCAACTCTTTTTGTATTTTGTACAGTGGCCGGCCTGGTCGCGGGATTGCACCACCGCAAAACACTTGCGGGTCCGCGGCTGCTTTATTGGGGCAGCTAGCTGTGGAACAGGAGGTGCCTGTTATATGCAGTGCTGCCGGCGCGAACATCGGAAATCCTTTTAAAGACATTTTTGAATGTGAGTGCCGGCGGCGACCCACTTGGGTTTTACTGAACCACCAGTCCCAGGAAGCATTGCTTCTGATGGTTCACCTGAGCATAATTATTACGGGGATTTACTGGTGGTTGCCGCACGCCGGCACGTCACATGGTCTGCCACTGAAGAGGGCGTTGGCCCGAAACGCGTCTGGCAGGAAACCAGAAAAGGACTTTGTTCATGTTGTGTGCCCTTGCTTTGGCGTAATTTCCACCTGGGAGTGCATCCCACCTAGAGGCAACTCTTTTTGTATTTTGTACAGCGGCTTGCCTGGTCGCGGGATTGCACCACCGCAAAACACTTGCGGGTCCACGGCTGCTTTATTGGGGCAGCTAGCTGTGGAACTGGAGGTGCCTGTTATATGCAGGGGTGCCGGCGCGAACATCGGCAATCCATTTAAAGACATTTTTGAATGTGAGTGCCGGTGGCGACCCACTTGGGTTTTACTGAACCACCAGTCCCAGGAAGCATTGCTTCAGGTGGTTCACCTGAGCATAATTATTACGAGGATTTACTGGTGGTTGCCGCACGCCAGCACGTCACATGGTCTGCCACTGAAGAGGGCGTTGGCCCGAAACGCGTCTGTCAGGAAACCAGAAAAGGACTTTGTTCATGTCGTGTGCCCTTGCTTTGGCATAATTTCCACCTGGGAGTGCATCCCACCTAGAGGCAACTCTTTTTGTATTTTGTACAGCGGCCTGCCTGGTCCCGGGATTGCACCACCGCAAAACACTTGCGGGTCCGCGGCTGCTTTATTGGGGTAGCTAACTGTGGAACACGAGGTGCCTGTTATATGCAGGGGTGCCGGCGCGAACATCGGCAATACTTTTAAAGACATTTTTTAATGTGAGTGCCGGTGGCGACCCACTTGGGTTTTACTGAACCACCAGTCCTAGGAAGCATTGCTTCAGGTGGTTCACCTGAGCATAATTATTACGGGGATTTACTGGTGGTTGCCGCACGCCGGCACGTCACATGGTCTGCCACTGAAGAGGGCGTTGGCCCGAAACGAGTCTGGCAGGAAACCAGAAAAGGACTTTGTTCATGTCGTGTGCCCTTGCTTTGGTGTAATTTCCACCTGGGAGTGCATCCCACCTAGAGGCAACTCTTTTTGTATTTTGTACAGCGGCCTGCCTGGTCGCGGGATTGCACCACCGCAAAACACTTGCGGGTCCGCGGCTGCTTTATTGGGGCAGCTAACTGTGGAACAGGAGGTGCCTGTTATGTGCAGGGGTGCCGGCGCGAACATCGGCAATCCTTTTAAAGACATTTTTGAAAGTGAGTGCCGGAGGCGACCCACTTGGGTTTTACTGAACCACCAGTCCCAGGAAGCATTGCTTCAGGTGGTTCACCTGAGCATAATTATTACGGGGATTTACTGGTGGTTGCCACACGCCGGCACGTCACATGGTCTGCCACTGAAGAGGGCGTTGGTCCGAAACGCGTCTGGCAGGAAACCAGAAAAGGACTTTGTTCATGTCGTGTGTCCTTGCTTTGGCGTAATTTCCACCTGGGAGTGCATCCCACCTAGAGGCAACTCTTTTTGTATTTTGTACAGTGGCCGGCCTGGTCGCGGGATTGCACCACCGCAAAACACTTGCGGTTCCGCGGCTGCTTTATTGGGGCAGCTAACTGTGGAACAGGAGGTGCCTCTTATATGCAGGGGTGCCGGCGCGAACATCGGCAATCCTTTTAAAGACATTTTTGAATGTGAGTGCCGGCGGCGACCCACTTGGGTTTTACTGAACCACCAGTCCCAGGAAGCATTGCTTCAGGTGGTTCACCTGAGCATAATTATTACGGGGATTTACTGGTGGTTGCCGCACGCCGGCACGTCACATGGTCTACCACTGAAGAGGGCGTTGGCCCGAAACGCGTCTGGCAGGAAACCAGAAAAGGACTTTGTTCATGTAGTGTGCCCTTGCTTTGGCGTAATTTCCACCTGGGAGTGCATCCCACCTAGAGGCAACTCTTTTTGTATTTTGTACAGCGGCCTGCCTGGTCGCGGGATTGCACCACCGCAAAACACTTGCGGGTCCGCGGCTGCTTTATTGGGGCAGCTAACTGTGGAACAGGAGTTGCCTGTTATATGCAGGGGTGCCGGCGCGAACATCGGAAATCCTTTTAAAGACATTTTTGAATGTGAGTGCCGGCGGCGACCCACTTGGGTTTTACTGAACCACCAGTCCAAGGAAGCATTGCTTCAGATGGTTCACCTGAGCATAATTATTACGGGGATTTACTGGTGGTTGCCGCACGCCGGCACGTCACATGGTCTGCCACTGAAGAGGGCGTTGGCCCGAAACGCGTCTGGCAGGAAACCAGAAAAGGACTTTGTTCATGTTGTGTGCCCTTGCTTTGGCGTAATTTCCACCTGGGAGTGCATCCCACCTAGAGGCAACTCTTTTTGTATTTTGTACAGCGGCCTGCCTGGTCGCGGGATAGCACCACCGCAAAACACTTGCGGGTCCGCGGCTGCTTTATTGGGGCAGCTAGCTGTGGAACTGGAGGTGCCTGTTATATGCAGGGGTGCCGGCGCGAACATCGGCAATACATTTAAAGACATTTTTTAATGTGAGTGCCGGCGGCGACCCACTTGGGTTTTACTGAACCACCAGTCCCAGGAAGCATTGCTTCAGGTGGTTCACCTGAGCATAATTATTACGGGGATTTACTGGTGGTTGCCGCACTCCGGCACGTCACATGGTCTGCCACTGAAGAGGGCGTTGGCCCGAAACGCGTCTGGCAGGAAACCAGAAAAGGACTTTGTTCATGTCTTGTGCCCTTGCTTTGGCGTAATTTCCACCTGGGAGTGCATCCCACCTAGAGGCAACTCTTTTTGTATTTTGTACAGTGGCCTGCCTGGTCGCGGGATTGCACCACCGCAAAACACTTGCGGGTCTGCGACTGCTTTATTGGGGCAGCTAACTGTGGAACAGGAGGTGCCTGTTATATGCAGGGGTGCCGGCGCGAACATCGGAAATCCTTTTAAAGACATTTTTTAATGTGAGTGCCGGCGGCGACCCACTTGGGTTTTACTGAACCACCAGTCCCAGGAAGCATTGCTTCAGATGGTTCACCTGAGCATAATTATTACGGGGATTTACTGGTGGTTGCCGCACGCCGGCACATCACATGGTCTGCCACTGAAGAGGGCGTTGGCCCGAAATGCGTCTGGCAGGAAACCAGAAAAGGACTTTGTTCATGTCATGTGCCCTTGCTTTGGCGTAATTTCCACCTGGGAGTGCATCCCACCTAGAGGCAACTCTTTTTGAATTTTGTACAGCGGCCTGCCTGGTCGCGGGATTGCACCACTGCAAAACACTTGCGGGTCCGCGGCTGCTTTATTGAGGCAGCTAACTGTGGAACAGGAGGTGCCTGTTATATGCAGGGGTGCCGGCGCGAACATCGGCAATCCTTTTAAAGACATTTTTGAATGTGAGTGCCGGCGGCGACCCACTTGGGTTTTAATGAACCTTCAGTCCCAGGAAGCATTGCTTCAGATGGTTCACCTGAGCATAATTATTACGGAGATTTACTGGTGGTTGCCGCACGCCGGCACGTCACATGGTCTGCAACTGAAGAGGGCGTTGGCCCAAAACGCGTCTGGCAGGAAACCAGAAAAGGACTTTGTTCATGTCGTGTGCCCTTGCTTTGGCGTAATTTCCACCTGGGAGTGCATCCCACCTAGAGGTAACTCTTTTTGTATTTTGTACAGCGGCCTGCCTGGTCGCGGGATTGCACCACCGCAAAACACTTGCGGGTCCACGGCTGCTTTATTGGGGCAGCTAACTGTGGAACAGGAGGTGCCTGTTATATGCAGGGGTGCCGGCGCGAACATCGGCAATCCTTTTAAAGACATTTTTGAATGTGAGTGCCGGCAGCGACCCACTTGGGTTTTAATGAACCTCCAGTCCCAGGAAGCATTGCTTCAGATGGTTCACCTGAGCATAATTATTACGGAGATTTACTGGTGGTTGCCGCATGCCGGCACGTCACATGGTCTGCAACTGAAGAGGGCGTTGGCCCGAAACGCGTCCTCACAGGAAACCAGAAAAGGACTTTGTTCATGTTGTGTGCCCTTGCTTTGGTGTAATTTTCACCTGGGAGTGCATCCCACCTAGAGGCAACTCTTTTTGTATTTTGTACAGCGGCCTGCCTGGTCGCGGGATTGCACCACCGCAAAACACTTGCGGGTCCGCGGCTGCTTTATTGGGGCAGCTAACTGTGGAACAGGAGGTGCCTGTTATGTGCAGAGGTGCCGGCGCGAACATCGGCAATCCTTTTAAAGACATTTTTGAAAGTGAGTGCCGGCGGCGACCCACTTGGGTTTTACTGAACCACCAGTCCCAGGAAGCATTGCTTCAGGTGGTTCACCTGAGCATAATTATTACGGGGATTTACTGGTGGTTGCCGCACGCCGGCACGTCACATGGTCTGCCACTGAAGAGGGCGTTGGCCCGAAACGCGTCTGGCAGGAAACCAGAAAAGGACTTTGTTCATGTCGTGTGCCCTTGCTTGGCGTAATTTCCACCTGGG
The DNA here is from genome assembly GCA_963921515.1 of Calotriton arnoldi. Taxonomy (NCBI): domain Eukaryota; kingdom Metazoa; phylum Chordata; class Amphibia; order Caudata; family Salamandridae; genus Calotriton; species Calotriton arnoldi. Next base: position 53,999 of record CAWUFW010017915.1, read on the forward strand.
AGCGCATCCCACCTAGAGGCAACTCTTTTTGTATTTTGTACAGTGGCCGCCCTGGTCGCGGGATTGCACCACCGCAAAACACTTGCGGGTCCGCGGCTGCTTTATTGGGGCAGGTAACTGTGGAACAGGAGGTGCCTGTTATATGCAGGAGTGCCGGCGCGAACATCGGCAATCCTTTTAAAGACATTTTTGAATGTGAGTGCCGGCGGCGACCCACTTGGGTTTTACTGAACCACGAGTCCCAGGAAGCATTGCTTCAGGTGGTTCACCTGAACATAATTATTACGGGGATTTACTGGTGGTTGCCGCATGCCGGCACGTCACATGGTCTACCACTGAAGAGGGCGTTGGCCCGAAACGCGTCTGGCAGGAAACCAGAAAAGGACTTTGTTCATGTAGTGTGCCCTTGCTTTGGCGTAATTTCCACCTGGGAGTGCATCCCACCTAGAGGCAACTCTTTTTGTATTTTGTACAGCGGCCTGCCTGGTCGCGGGATTGCACCACCGCAAAACACTTGCGGGTCCGCGGCTGCTTTATTGGGGCAGCTAACTGTGGAACAGGAGGTGCCTGTTATATGCAGGGGTGCCGGCGCGAACATCGGAAATCCTTTTAAAGACATTTTTGAATGTGAGTGCCGGCGGCGACCCACTTGGGTTTTACTGAACCACCAGTCCCAGGAAGCATTGCTTCAGATGGTTCACCTGAGCATAATTATTACGGGGATTTACTGGTGGTTGCCGCACGCCGGTACGTCACATGGTCTGCCACTGAAGAGGGCGTTGGCCCGAAACGCGTCTGGCAGGAAACCAGAAAAGGACTTTGTTCATGTCGTGTGCCCTTGCTTTGGCGTAATTTCCACCTGGGAGTGCATCCCACCTAGAGGCAACTCTTTTTGTATTTTGTACAGCGGCCTGCCTGGTCGCGGGATTGCACCACCGCAAAACACTTGCGGGTCCGCGGCTGCTTTATTGGGGCAGCTAACTGTGGAACACGAGGTGCCTGTTATATGCAGGGGTGCCGGCGCGAACATCGGCAATACTTTCAAATACATTTTTTAATGTGAGTGCCGGCGGCGACACACTTGGGTTTTACTGAACCACCAGTCCCAGGAAGCATTGCTTCAGATGGTTCACCTGAGCATAATTATTACGGGGATTTACTGGTGGTTGCCGCACGCCGGCACGTCACATGGTCTGCCACTGAAGAGGGCGTTGGCCCGAAACGAGTCTGGCAGGAAACCAGAAAAGTACTTTGTTCATGTCGTGTGCCCTTGCTTTGGCGTAATTTCCACCTGGGAGTGCATCCCACCTAGAGGCAACTCTTTTTGAATTTTGTACAGCGGCCTGCCTGGTCGCGGGATTGCACCACTGCAAAACACTTGCGGGTCCGCGGCTGCTTTATTGGGGCAGCTAACTGTGGAACAGGAGGTGCCTGTTATATGCAGGGGTGCCGGCGCAAACATCGGCAATCCCTTTAAAGACATTTTTGAATGTGAGTGCCGGCGGCGACCCACTTGGGTTTTAATGAACCTTCAGTCCCAGGAAGCATTGCTTCAGATGGTTCACCTGAGCATAATTATTACGGAGATTTACTGGTGGTTGCCGCACGCCGGCACGTCACATGGTCTGCAACTGAAGAGGGCGTTGGCCCAAAACGCGTCTGGCAGGAAACCAGAAAAGGACTTTGTTCATGTCGTGTGCCCTTGCTTTGGCGTAATTTCCACCTGGGAGTGCATCCCACCTAGAGGTAACTCTTTTTGTATTTTGTACAGCGGCCTGCCTGGTCGCGGGATTGCACCACCGCAAAACACTTGCGGGTCCACGGCTGCTTTATTGGGGCAGCTAACTGTGGAACAGGAGGTGCCTGTTATATGCAGGGGTGCCGGCGCGAACATCGGCAATCCTTTTAAAGACATTTTTGAATGTGAGTGCCGGCGGCGACCCACTTGGGTTTTAATGAACCTCCAGTCCCAGGAAGCATTGCTTCAGATGGTTCACCTGAGCATAATTATTACGGAGATTTACTGGTGGTTGCCGCATGCCGGCACGTCACATGGTCTGCAACTGAAGAGGGCGTTGGCCCGAAACGCGTCCTCACAGGAAACCAGAAAAGGACTTTGTTCATGTTGTGTGCCCTTGCTTTGGTGTAATTTTCACCTGGGAGTGCATCCCACCTAGAGGCAACTCTTTTTGTATTTTGTACAGCGGCCTGCCTGGTCGCGGGATTGCACCACCGCAAAACACTTGCGGGTCCGCGGCTGCTTTATTGGGGCAGCTAACTGTGGAACAGGAGGTGCCTGTTATGTGCAGAGGTGCCGGCGCGAACATCGGCAATCCTTTTAAAGACATTTTTGAAAGTGAGTGCCGGCGGCGACCCACTTGGGTTTTACTGAACCACCAGTCCCAGGAAGCATTGCTTCAGGTGGTTCACCTGAGCATAATTATTACGGGGATTTACTGGTGGTTGCCGCACGCCGGCACGTCACATGGTCTGCCACTGAAGAGGGCGTTGGCCCGAAACGCGTCTGGCAGGAAACCAGAAAAGGACTTTGTTCATGTCGTGTGCCCTTGCTTTGGCGTAATTTCCACCTGGGAGCGCATCCCACCTAGAGGCAACTCTTTTGTATTTTGTACAGTGGCCGGCCTGGTCGCGGGATTGCACCACCGCAAAACACTTGCGGGTCCGCGGCTGCTTTATTGGGGCAGGTAACTGTGGAACAGGAGGTGCCTGTTATATGCAGGAGTGCCGGCGCGAACATCGGCAATCCTTTTAAAGACATTTTTGAATGTGAGTGCCGGCGGCGACCCACTTGGGTTTTACTGAACCACGAGTCCCAGGAAGCATTGCTTCAGGTGGTTCACCTGAACATAATTATTACGGGGATTTACTGGTGGTTGCCGCATGCCGGCACGTCACATGGTCTACCACTGAAGAGGGCGTTGGCCCGAAACGCGTCTGGCAGGAAACCAGAAAAGGACTTTGTTCATGTAGTGTGCCCTTGCTTTGGCGTAATTTCCACCTGGGAGTGCATCCCACCTAGAGGCAACTCTTTTTGTATTTTGTACAGCGGCCTGCCTGGTCGCGGGATTGCACCACCGCAAAACACTTGTGGGTCCGCGGCTGCTTTATTGGGGCAGCTAACTGTGGAACAGGAGGTGCCTGTTATATGCAGGGGTGCCGGCGCGAACATCGGAAATCCTTTTAAAGACATTTTTGAATGTGAGTGCCGGCGGCGACCCACTTGGGTTTTACTGAACCACCAGTCCCAGGAAGCATTGCTTCAGATGGTTCACCTGAGCATAATTATTACGGGGATTTACTGGTGGTTGCCGCACGCCGGCACGTCACATGGTCTGCCACTGAAGAGGGCGTTGGCCCGAAACGCGTCTGGCAGGAAACCAGAAAAGGACTTTGTTCATGTCGTGTGCCCTTGCTTTGGCGTAATTTCCACCTGGGAGTGCATCCCACCTAGAGGCAACTCTTTTTGTATTTTGTACAGCGGCCTGCCTGGTCGCGGGATTGCACCACCGCAAAACACTTGCGGGTCCGCGGCTGCTTTATTGGGGCAGCTAACTGTGGAACACGAGGTGCCTGTTATATGCAGGGGTGCCGGCGCGAACATCGGCAATACTTTCAAATACATTTTTGAATGTGAGTGCCGGCGGCGACACACTTGGGTTTTACTGAACCACCAGTCCCAGGAAGCATTGCTTCAGATGGTTCACCTGAGCATAATTATTACGGGGATTTACTGGTGGTTGCCGCACGCCGGCACGTCACATGGTCTGCCACTGAAGAGGGCGTTGGCCCGAAACGAGTCTGGCAGGAAACCAGAAAAGTACTTTGTTCATGTCGTGTGCCCTTGCTTTGGCGTAATTTCCACCTGGGAGTGCATCCCACCTAGAGGCAACTCTTTTTGAATTTTGTACAGCGGCCTGCCTGGTCGCGGAATTGCACCACTGCAAAACACTTGCGGGTCCGCGGCTGCTTTATTGGGGCAGCTAACTGTGGAACAGGAGGTGCCTGTTATATGCAGGGGTGCCGGCGCAAACATCGGCAATCCTTTTAAAGACATTTTTGAATGTGAGTGCCGGCGGCGACCCACTTGGGTTTTAATGAACCTCCGGTCCCAGGAAGCATTGCTTCAGATGGTTCACCTGAGCATAATTATTACGGAGATTTACTGGTGGTTGCCGCACGCCGGCACGTCACATGGTCTGCAACTGAAGAGGGCGTTGGCCCAAAACGCGTCTGGCAGGAAACCAGAAAAGGACTTTGTTCATGTCGTGTGCCCTTGCTTTGGCGTAATTTCCACCTGGGAGTGCATCCCACCTAGAGGTAACTCTTTTTGTATTTTGTACAGCAGCCTGCCTGGTCGCGGGATTGCACCACCGCAAAACACTTGCGGGTCCGCGGCTGCTTTATTGGGGCAGCTAACTGTGGAACAGGAAGTGCCTGTTATATGCAGGGGTGCCGGCGCGAACATCGGCAATCCTTTTAAAGACATTTTTGAATGTGAGTGCCGGCGGCAACCCACTTGGGTTTTAATGAACCTCCAGTCCCAGGAAGCATTGCTTCAGATGGTTCACCTGAGCATAATTATTACGGAGATTTACTGGTGGTTGCCGCACGCCGGCACGTCACATGGTCTGCAACTGAAGAGGGCGTTGGCCCGAAACGCGTCCTCACAGGAAACCAGAAAAGGACTTTGTTCATGTTGTGTGCCCTTGCTTTGGTGTAATTTTCACCTGGGAGTGCATCCCACCTAGAGGCAACTCTTTTTGTATTTTGTACAGCGGCCTGCCTGGTCGCGGGATTGCACCACCGCAAAACACTTGCGGGTCCGCGGCTGCTTTATTGGGGCAGCTAACTGTGGAACAGGAGGTGCCTGTTATATGCAGAGGTGCCGGCGCGAACATCGGCAATCCTTTTAAAGACATTTTTGAAAGTGAGTGCCGGCGGCGACCCACTTGGGTTTTACTGAACCACCAGTCCCAGGAAGCATTGCTTCAGGTGGTTCACCTGAGCATAATTATTACGGGGATTTACTGGTGGTTGCCGCACGCCGGCACGTCACATGGTCTGCCACTGAAGAGGGCGTTGGCCCGAAACGCGTCTGGCAGGAAACCAGAAAAGGACTTTGTTCATGTCGTGTGCCCTTGCTTTGGCGTAATTTCCACCTGGGAGTGCATCCCACCTAGAGGCAACTCTTTTTGTATTTTGTACAGTGGCCGGCCTCGTCGTGGGATTGCACCACCGCAAAACACTTGCGGGTCCGCGGCTGCTTTATTGGGGCAGCTAACTGTGGAACAGGAAGTGCCTGTTATATGCAGGGGTGCCGGAGCGAACATCGGCAATCCTTTTAAAGACATTTTTGAATGTGAGTGCCGGCGGCGCCCACTTGGGTTTTACTGAACCACCAGTCCCAGGAAGCATTGCTTCAGGTGGTTCACCTGAGCATAATTATTACGGGGATTTACTGGTGGTTGCCGCACGCCGGCACGTCACATGGTCTGCCACTGAAGAGGGCGTTGGCCCGAAACGCGTCTGGCAGGAAACCAGAAAAGGACTTTGTTCATGTCGTGTGCCCTTGCTTTGGCGTAATTTCCACCTGGGAGTGCATCCCACCTAGAGGCAACTCTTTTTGTATTTTGTACAGCGGCCTGCCTGGTCGCGGGATTGCACCACCGCAAAACACTTGCGGGTCCGCGGCTGCTTTATCGGGGCAGCTAGCTGTGGAACTGGAGGTGCCTGTTATATGCAGGGGTGCCGGCGCGAACATCGGCACTCCATTTAAAGACATTTTTGAATGTGAGTGCCGGTGGCGACCCACTTGGATTTTACTGAACCACCAGTCCCAGGAAGCATTGCTTCAGGTGGTTCACCTGAGCATAATTATTACGGGGATTTACTGGTGGTTGCCGCACGCCGGCACGTCACATGGTCTGCCACTGAAGAGGGCGTTGGCCCGAAACGCGTCTGGCAGAAAACCAGAAAAGGACTTTGTTCATGTCGTGTGCCCTTGCTTTGGCGTAATTTCCACCTGGGTGTGCATTCCACCTAGAGGCAACTCTTTTTGTATTTTGTACAGCGGCCTTCCTGATCGCGGGATTGCACCACCGCAAAACACTTGCGGGTCCGCGGCTGCTTTATTGGGTCAGCTAGCTGTGGAACAGGAGGTGCCTGTTATATGCAGTGGTGCCAGCGCGAACATCGGAAATCCTTTTAAAGACATTTTTGAATGTGAGTGCCGGCGGCGACCCACTTGGGTTTTACTGACCCACCAGTCCCAGGAAGCATTGCTTCAGGTGGTTCACCTGAGCATAATTATTACGAGGATTTACTGGTGGTTGCCGCACGCCAGCACGTCACATGGTCTGCCACTGAAGAGGGCGTTGGCCCAAAACGCGTCTGGCAGGAAACCAGAAAAGGACTTTGTTCATGTTGTGTGCCCTTGCTTTGGCATAATTTCCACCTGGGAATGCATCCCACCTAGAGGCAACTCTTTTTGTATTTTGTACAGCGGCCTGCCTGGTCGCGGGATTGCACCACCGCAAAACACTTGCGGGTCCGCGGCTGCTTTATTGGGGCAGCTAACTGTGGAACTGGAGGTGCCTGTTATATGCAGGGGTGCCGGCGCGAACATCGGCAATCCTTTTAAAGACATTTTTGAATGTGAGTGCCGGCGGCGACCCACTTGGGTTTTACTGAACCTCCAGTCCCAGGAAGCATTGCTTCAGGTGGTTCACCTGAGCATAATTATTACGGGGATTTACTGGTGGTTGCCGCACGCCGGCACGTCACATGGTCTGCCACTGAAGAGGGCGTTGGCCCGAAACGCGTCTGGCAGGAAACCAGAAAAGGACTTTGTTCATGTTGTGTGCCCTTGCTTTGGCGTAATTTCCACCTGGGAGTGCATCCCACCTAGAGGCAACTCTTTTTGTATTTTGTACAGCGGCCTGCCTGGTCGCGGGATTGCACCACCGCAAAACACTTGCGGGTCCGCAGCTGCTTTATTGGGGCAGCTAGCTGTGGAACTGGAGGTGCCTGTTATATGCAGGGGTGCCGGCGCGAACATCGGCAATCCTTTTAAAGACATTTTTGAATGTGAGTGCCGGCGGCGACCCACTTGGGTTTTACTGAACCACCAGTCCCAGGAAGCATTGCTTCAGGTGGTTCACCTGAGCATAATTATTACGGGGATTTACTGGTGGTTGCCGCACGCCGGCACGTCACATGGTCTGCCACTGAAGAGGGCGTTGGCCCGAAACGCGTCTGGCAGGAAACCAGAAAAGGACTTTGCTCATGTCGTGTGCCCTTGCTTTGGCGTAATTTCCACCTGGGAGTGCATTCCACCTAGAGGCAACTCTTTTTGTATTTTGTACAGCGGCCTGCCTGGTCGCGGGATTGCACCACCGCAAAACACTTGCGGGTCCGCGGCTGCTTTATTGGGGCAGCTAACTGTGGAACAGGAGGTGCCTGTTATGTGCAGGGGTGCCGGCGCGAACATCGGCAATCCTTTTAAAGACATTTTTGAAAGTGAGTGCCGGCGGCGACCCACTTGGGTTTTACTGAACCACCAGTCCCAGGAAGCATTGCTTCAGGTGGTTCACCTGAGCATAATTATTACGGGGATTTACTGGTGGTTGCCACACGCCGGCACGTCACATGGTCTGCCACTGAAGAGGGCGTTGGGCCGAAACGCGTCTGGCAGGAAACCAGAAAAGAACTTTGTTCATGTCGTGTGTCCTTGCTTTGGCGTAATTTCCACCTGGGAGTGCATCCCACCTAGAGGCAACTCTTTTTGTATTTTGTACAGTGGCCGGCCTGGTCGCGGGATTGCACCACCGCAAAACACTTGCGGTTCCGCGGCTGCTTTATTGGGGCAGCTAACTGTGGAACAGGAGGTGCCTGTTATATGCAGGGGTGCCGGCGCGAACATCGGCAATCCTTTTAAAGACATTTTTGAATGTGAGTGCCGGCGGCGACCCACTTGGGTTTTACTGAACCACCAGTCCCAGCAAGCATTGCTTCAGGTGGTTCACCTGAGCATAATTATTACGGGGATTTACTGGTGGTTGCCGCACGCCGGCACGTCACATGGTCTACCACTGAAGAGGGCGTTGGCCCGAAACGCGTCTGGCAGGAAACCAGAAAAGGACTTTGTTCATGTAGTGTGCCCTTGCTTTGGCGTAATTTCCACCTGGGAGTGCATCCCACCTAGAGGCAACTCTTTTTGTATTTTGTACAGCGGCCTGCCTGGTCGCGGGATTGCACCACCGCAAAACACTTGCGGGTCCGCGGCTGCTTTATTGGGGCAGCTAACTGTGGAACAGGAGGTGCCTGTTATATGCAGGGGTGCCGGCGCGAACATCGGAAATCCTTTTAAAGACATTTTTGAATGTGAGTGCCGGCGGCGACCCACTTGGGTTTTACTGAACCACCAGTCCAAGGAAGCATTGCTTCAGATGGTTCACCTGAGCATAATTATTACGGGGATTTACTGGTGGTTGCCGCACGCCGGCACGTCACATGGTCTGCCACTGAAGAGGGCGTTGGCCCGAAACGCGTCTGGCAGGAAACCAGAAAAGGACTTTGTTCATGTCGTGTGCCCTTGCTTTGGCGTAATTTCCACCTGGGAGTGCATCCCACCTAGAGGCAACTCTTTTTGTATTTTGTACAGCGGCCTGCCTGGTCGCGGGATAGCACCACCGCAAAACACTTGCGGGTCCGCGGCTGCTTTATTGGGGCAGCTAGCTGTGGAACTGGAGGTGCCTGTTATATGCAGGGGTGCCGGCGCGAACATCGGCAATCCATTTAAAGACATTTTTGAATGTGAGTGCCGGCGGCGACGCACTTGGGTTTTACTGAACCACCAGTCCCAGGAAGCATTGCTTCAGGTGGTTCACCTGAGCATAATTATTACGGGGATTTACTGGTGGTTGCCGCACGCCGGCACGTCACATGGTCTGCCACTCAAGAGGGCGTTGGCCCGAAACGCGTCTGGCAGGAAACCAGAAAAGGACTTTGTTCATGTCGTGTGCCCTTGCTTTGGCGTAATTTCCACCTGGGAGTGCATCCCACCTAGAGGCAACTCTTTTTGTATTTTGTACAGTGGCCTGCCTGGTCGCGGGATTGCACCACCGCAAAACACTTGTGGGTCTGCGACTGCTTTATTGGGGCAGCTAACTGTGGAACAGGAGGTGCCTGTTATATGCAGGGGTGCCGACGCGAACATCGGAAATCCTTTTAAAGACATTTTTTAATGTGAGTGCCGGCGGCGACCCACTTGGGTTTTACTGAACCACCAGTCCCAGGAAGCATTGCTTCAGATGGTTCACCTGAGCATAATTATTACGGGGATTTACTGGTGGTTGCCGCACGCCGGCACATCACATGGTCTGCCACTGAAGAGGGCGTTGGCCCGAAACGCGTCCTCACAGGAAACCAGAAAAGGACTTTGTTCATGTTGTGTGCCCTTGCTTTGGTGTAATTTTCACCTGGGAGTGCATCCCACCTAGAGGCAACTCTTTTTGTATTTTGTACAGCGGCCTGCCTGGTCGCGGGATTGCACCACCGCAAAACACTTGCGGGTCCGCGGCTGCTTTATTGGGGCAGCTAACTGTGGAACAGGAGGTGCCTGTTATGTGCAGAGGTGCCGGCGCGAACATCGGCAATCCTTTTAAAGACATTTTTGAAAGTGAGTGCCGGCGGCGACCCACTTGGGTTTTACTGAACCACCAGTCCCAGGAAGCATTGCTTCAGGTGGTTCACCTGAGCATAATTATTACGGGGATTTACTGGTGGTTGCCGCACGCCGGCACGTCACATGGTCTGCCACTGAAGAGGGCGTTGGCCCGAAACGCGTCTGGCAGGAAACCAGAAAAGGACTTTGTTCATGTCGTGTGCCCTTGCTTGGCGTAATTTTCACCTGGGAGTGCATCCCACCTAGAGGCAACTCTTTTTGTATTTTGTACAGCGGCCTGCCTGGTCGCGGGATTGCACCACCGCAAAACACTTGCGGGTCCGCGGCTGCTTTATTGGGGCAGCTAACTGTGGAACAGGAGGTGCCTGTTATGTGCAGAGGTGCCGGCGCGAACATCGGCAATCCTTTTAAAGACATTTTTGAAAGTGAGTGCCGGCGGCGACCCACTTGGGTTTTACTGAACCACCAGTCCCAGGAAGCATTGCTTCAGGTGGTTCACCTGAGCATAATTATTACGGGGATTTACTGGTGGTTGCCGCACGCCGGCACGTCACATGGTCTGCCACTGAAGAGGGCGTTGGCCCGAAACGCGTCTGGCAGGAAACCAGAAAAGGACTTTGTTCATGTCGTGTGCCCTTGCTTTGGCGTAATTTCCACCTGGGAGCGCATCCCACCTAGAGGCAACTCTTTTTGTATTTTGTACAGTGGCCTGCCTGGTCGCGGGATTGCACCACCGCAAAACACTTGCGGGTCCGCGGCTGCTTTATTGGGGCAGGTAACTGTGGAACAGGAGGTGCCTGTTATATGCAGGAGTGCCGGCGCGAACATCGGCAATCCTTTTAAAGACATTTTTGAATGTGAGTGCCGGCGGCGACCCACTTGGGTTTTACTGAACCACCAGTCCCAGGAAGCATTGCTTCAGGTGTTTCACCTGAGCATAATTATTACGGGGATTTACTGGTGGTTGCCGCACGCCGGCACGTCTCATGGTCTGCCACTGAAGAGGGCGTTGGCCCGAAACGCGTCTGGCAGGAAACCAGAAAAGGACTTTGTTCATGTCGTGTGCCCTTGCTTTGGCGTAATTTCCACCTGGGAGTGCATCCCACCTAGAGGCAACTCTTTTTGTATTTTGTACAGCGGCCTGCCTGGTCGCGGGATTGCACCACCGCAAAACACTTGCGGGTCCGCGGCTGCTTTATTGGGGCAGCTAACTGTGGAACAGGAGGTGCCTGTTATATGCAGGGGTGCCGGCGCGAACATCGGAAATCCTTTTAAAGACATTTTTGAATGTGAGTGCCGGCGGCGACCCACTTGGGTTTTACTGAACCACCAGTCCCAGGAAGCATTGCTTCAGATGGTTCACCTGAGCATAATTATTACGGGGATTTACTGGTGGTTGCCGCACGCCGGCACGTCACATGGTCTGCCACTGAAGAGGGCGTTGGCCCGAAACGCGTCTGGCAGGAAACCAGAAAAGGACTTTGTTCATGTCGTGTGCCCTTGCTGTGGCGTAATTTCCACCTGGGAGTGCATCCCACCTAGAGGCAACTCTTTTTGTATTTTGTACAGCGGCCTGGCTGGTCGCGGGATTGCACCACCGCAAAACACTAGCGGGTCCGCGGCTGCTTTATTGGGGCAGCTAGCTGTGGAACTGGAGGTGCCTGTTATATGCAGGGGTGCCGGCGCGAACATCGGCAATCCTTTTAAAGACATTTTTGAATGTGAGTGCCGGTGGCGACCCACTTGGGTTTTACTGAACCACCAGTCCCAGGAAGCATTGCTTCAGGTGGTTCACCTGAGCATAATTATTACGGGGATTTACTGGTGGTTGCCGCACGCCGGCACGTCACATGGTCTACCACTGAAGAGGGCGTTGGCCCGAAACGCGTCTGGCAGGAAACCAGAAAAGGACTTTGTTCATGTCGTGTGCCCTTGCTTTGGCGTAATTTCCACCTGGGAGTGCATCCCACCTAGAGGCAACTCTTTTTGTATTTTGTACAGCGGCCTGCCTGGTCGCGGGATTGCACCACCGCAAAACACTTGCGGGTCCGCGGCTGCTTTATTGGGGCAGCTAACTGTGGAACAGGAGGTGCCTGTTATATGCAGGGGTGCCGGCGCGAACATCGGCAATCCATTTAAAGACATTTTTTAATGTGAGTGCCGGCAGCGACCCACTTGGGTTTTACTGAACCACCAGTCCCAGGAAGCATTGCTTCAGATGGTTCACCTGAGCATAATTATTACGAGGATTTACTGGTGGTTGCCGCACGCCGGCACGTCACATGGTCTGCCACTGAAGAGGGCGTTGGCCCGAAATGCGTCTGGCAGGAAACCAGAAAAGGACTTTGTTCATGTCGTGTGCCCTTGCTTTGGCGTAATTTCCACCTGGGAGTGCATCCCACCTAGAGGCAACTCTTTTGAATTTTGTACAGCGGCCTGCCTGGTCGCGGGATTGCACCACTGCAAAACACTTGCCGGTCCGCGGCTGCTTTATTGGGGCAGCTAACTGTGGAACAGGAGGTGCCTGTTATATGCAGGGGTGCCGGCGCGAACATCGGCAATCCTTTTAAAGACAATTTTGAATGTGAGTGCCGGCGGCGACCCACTTGGGTTTTAATGAACCTCCAGTCCCAGGAAGCATTGCTTCAGATGGTTCACCTGAGCATAATTATTACGGAGATTTACTGGTGGTTGCCGCACGCCGGCACGTCACATGGTCTGCAACTGAAGAGGGCGTTGGCCCAAAACGCGTCTGGCAGGAAACCAGAAAAGGACTTTGTTCATGGCGTGTGCCCTTGCTTTGGCGTAATTTCCACCTGGGATTGCATCCCACCTAGAGGTAACTCTTTTTGTATTTTGTACAGCGGCCTGCCTGGTCGCGGGATTGCACCACCGCAAAACACTTGCGGGTCCGCGGCTGCTTTATTGGGGCAGCTAACTGTGGAACACGAGGTGCCTGTTATATGCAGGGGTGCCGGCGCGAACATCGGCAATACTTTTAAATACATTTTTGAATGTGAGTGCCGGCGGCGACCCACTTGGGTTTTACTGAACCACCAGTCCTAGGAAGCATTGCTTCAGGTGGTTCACCTGAGCATAATTATTACGGGGATTTACTGGTGGTTGCCGCACGCCGGCATGTCACATGGTCTGCCACTGAAGAGGGCGTTGGCCCGAAACGCGTCTGGCAGGAAACCAGAAAAGTACTTTGTTCATGTCGTGTGCCCTTGCTTTGGTGTAATTTCCACCTGGGAGTGCATCCCACCTAGAGGCAACTCTTTTTGTATTTTGTACAGCGGCCTGCCTGGTCGCGGGATTGCACCACCGCAAAACACTTGCGGGTCCGCGGCTGCTTTATTGGGGCAGCTAACTGTGGAACAGGAGGTGCCTGTTATGTGCAGGGGTGCCGGCGCGAACATCGGCAATCCTTTTAAAGACAGTTTTGAAAGTGAGTGCCGGCGGCGACCCACTTGGGTTTTACTGAACCACCAGTCCCAGGAAGCATTGCTTCAGGTGGTTCACCTGAGCATAATTATTACGGGGATTTACTGGTGGTTGCCACACGCCGGCACGTCACATGGTCTGCCACTGAAGAGGTCGTTGGCCCGAAACGCGTCTGGCAGGAAACCAGAAAAGGACTTTGTTCATGTCATGTGCCCTTGCTTTGGCGTAATTTCCACCTGGGAGTGCATCCCACCTAGAGGCAACTGTTTTTGTATTTTGTACAGTGGCCGGCCTGGTCGCGGGATTGCACCACCGCAAAACACTTGCGGTTCCGCGGCTGCTTTATTGGGGCAGCTAACTGTGGAACAGGAGGTGCCTGTTATATGCAGGGGTGCCGGCGCGAACATCGGCAAGTCCTTTTAAAGACATTTTTGAATGTGAGTGCCGGCGGCGTCCCACTTGGGTTTTACTGAACCACCAGTCCAAGGAAGCATTGCTTCAGATGGTTCACCTGAGCATAATTATTACGGGGATTTACTAGTGGTTCCCGCACGCCGGCACGTCACATGGTCTGCCACTGAAGAGGGCGTTGGCCCGAAACGCGTCTGGCAGGAAACCAGAAAAGGACTTTGTTCATGTCGTGTGCCCTTGCTTTGGCGTAATTTCCACCTGGGAGTGCATCCCACCTAGAGGCAACTCTTTTTGTATTTTGTACAGCGGCCTGCCTGGTCGCGGGATAGCACCACCGCAAAACACTTGCGGGTCCGCGGCTGCTTTATTGGGGCAGCTAGCTGTGGAACTGGAGGTGCCTGTTATATGCAGGGGTGCCGGCGCGAACATCGGCAATCCATTTAAAGACATTTTTTAATGTGAGTGCCGGCAGCGACCCACTTGGGTTTTACTGAACCACCAGTCCCAGGAAGCAGTGCTTCAGATGGTTCACCTGAGCATAATTATTACGGGGATTTACTGGTGGTTGCCGCACGCCGGCACATCACATGGTCTGCCACTGAAGAGGGCGTTGGCCCGAAATGCGTCTGGCAGGAAACCAGAAAAGGACTTTGTTCATGTCATGTGCCCTTGCTTTGGCGTAATTTCCACCTGGGAGTGCATCCCACCTAGAGGCAACTCTTTTTGAATTTTGTACAGCGGCCTGCCCGGTCGCGGGATTGCACCACTGCAAAACACTTGCCGGTCCGCGGCTGCTTTATTGGGGCAGCTAACTGTGGAACAGGAGGTGCCTGTTATATGCAGGGGTGCCGGCGCGAACATCGGCAATCCTTTTAAAGACATTTTTGAATGTGAGTGCCGGCGGCGACCCACTTGGGTTTTAATGAACCTCCAGTCCCAGGAAGCATTGCTTCAGATGGTTCACCTGAGCATAATTATTACGGAGATTTACTGGTGGTTGCCGCACGCCGGCACGTCACATGGTCTGCAACTGAAGAGGGCGTTGGCCCAAAACGCGTCTGGCAGGAAACCAGAAAAGGACTTTGTTCATGTCGTGTGCCCTTGCTTTGGCGTAATTTCCACCTGGGATTGCATCCCACCTAGAGGTAACTCTTTTTGTATTTTGTACAGCGGCCTGCCTGGTCGCGGGATTGCACCACCGCAAAACACTTGCGGGTCCGCGGCTGCTTTATTGGGGCAGCAACTGTGGAACAGGAGGTGCCTGTTATATGCAGGGGTGCCGGCGCGAACATCGGCAATCCTTTTAAAGACATTTTTGAATGTGAGTGCCGGCGGCGACCCACTTGGGTTTTAATGAACCTCCAGTCCCAGGAAGCATTGCTTCAAATGGTTCACCTGAGCATAATTATTACGGAGATTTACTGGTGGTTGCCGCACGCCGGCACGTCACATGGTCTGCCACTGAAGAGGGCGTTGGCCCGAAACGCGTTCTCACAGGAAACCAGAAAAGGACTTTGTTCATGTTGTGTGCCCTTGCTTTGGTGTAATTTTCACCTGGGAGTGCATCCCACCTAGAGGCAACTCTTTTTGTATTTTGTACAGCGGCCTGCCTGGTCGCGGGATTGCACCACCGCAAAACACTTGCGGGTCCGTGGCTGCTTTATTGGGGCAGCTAACTGTGGAACAGGAGGTGCCTGTTATGTGCAGAGGTGCCGGCGCGAACATCGGCAATGCTTTTAAAGACATTTTTGAAAGTGAGTGCCGGCGGCGACCCACTTGGGTTTTACTGAACCACCAGTCCCAGGAAGCATTGCTTCAGGTGGTTCACCTGAGCATAATTATTACGGGGATTTACTGGTGGTTGCCGCACGCCGGCACGTCACATGGTCTGCCACTGAAGAGGGAGTTGGCCCGAAACGCGTCTGGCAGGAAACCAGAAAAGGACTTTGTTCATGTCGTGTGCCCTTGCTTTGGCGTAATTTCCACCTGGGAGTGCATCCCACCTAGAGGCAACTCTTTTTGTATTTTGTACAGTGGCCAGCCTGGTCGTGGGATTGCACCACCGCAAAACACTTGCGGGTCCGCGGCTGCTTTATTGGGGCAGCTAACTGTGGAACAGGAAGTGCATGTTATATGCAGGGGTGCCGGAGCGAACATCGGCAATCCTTTTAAAGACATTTTTGAATGTGAGTGCCGGCGGCGACCCACTTGGGTTTTACTGAACCACCAGTCCCAGGAAGCATTGCTTCAGGTGGTTCACCTGAGCATAATTATTACGGGGATTTACTGGTGGTTGCCGCACGCCGGCACGTCACATGGTCTGCCACTGAAGAGGGCGTTGGCCCGAAACGCGTCTGGCAGGAAACCAGAAAAGGACTTTGTTCATGTCGTGTGCCCTTGCTTTGGCGTAATTTCCACCTGGGAGTGCATCCCACCTAGAGGCAACTCTTTTTGTATTTTGTACAGCGGCCTGCCTGGTCGCGGGATTGCACCACCGCAAAACACTTGCGGGTCCGCGGCTGCTTTATCGGGGCAGCTAGCTGTGGAACTGGAGGTGCCTGTTATATGCAGGGGTGCCGGCGCGAACATCGGCAATCCATTTAAAGACATTTTTGAATGTGAGTGCCGGTGGCGACCCACTTGGGTTTTACTGAACCACCAGTCCCAGGAAGCATTGCTTCAGGTGGTTCACCTGAGCATAATTATTACGGGGATTTACTGGTGGTTGCCGCACGCCGGCACGTCACATGGTCTGCCACTGAAGAGGGCGTTGGCCCGAAACGCGTCTGGCAGGAAACCAGAAAAGGACTTTGTTCATGTCGTGTGCCCTTGCTTTGGCGTAATTTCCACCTGGGTGTGCATTCCACCTAGAGGCAACTCTTTTTGTATTTTGTACAGCGGCCTTCCTGGTCGTGGGATTGCACCACCGCAAAACACTTGCGGGTCCACGGCTGCTTTATTGGGTCAGCTAGCTGTGGAACAGGAGGTGCCTGTTATATGCAGTGGTGCCAGCGCGAACATCGGAAATCCTTTTAAAGACATTTTTGAATGTGTGTGCCGGCGGCGACCCACTTGGGTTTTACTGAACCACCAGTCCCAGGAAGCATTGCTTCAGGTGGTTCACCTGAGCATAATTATTACGAGGATTTACTGGTGGTTGCCGCACGCCAGCACGTCACATGGTCTGCCACTGAAGAGGGCGTTGGCCCGAAACGCGTCTGGCAGGAAACCAGAAAAGGACTTTGTTCATGTCGTGTGCCCTTGCTTTGGCATAATTTCCACCTGGGAATGCATCCCACCTAGAGGCAACTCTTTTTGTATTTTGTACAGCGGCCTGCCTGGTCGCGGGATTGCACCACCGCAAAACACTTGCGGGTCCGCGGCTGCTTTATTGGGGCAGCTAACTGTGGAACTGGAGGTGCCTGTTATATGCAGGGGTGCCGGCGCGAACATCGGCAATCCTTTTAAAGACATTTTTGAATGTGAGTGCCGGCGGCGACCCACTTGGGTTTTACTGAACCACCAGTCCCAGGAAGCATTGCTTCAGGTGGTTCACCTGAGCATAATTATTACGGGGATTTACTGGTGGTTGCCGCACGCCGGCACGTCACATGGTCTGCCACTGAAGAGGGCGTTGGCCCGAAACGCGTCTGGCAGGAAACCAGAAAAGGACTTTGTTCATGTTGTGTGCCCTTGCTTTGGCGTAATTTCCACCTGGGAGTGCATCCCACCTAGAGGCAACTCTTTTTGTATTTTGTACAGCGGCCTGCCTGGTCGCGGGATTGCACCACCGCAAAACACTTGCGGGTCCGCAGCTGCTTTATTGGGGCAGCTAGCTGTGGAACTCGAGGTGCCTGTTATATGCAGGGGTGCCGGCGCGAACATCGGCAATCCTTTTAAAGACATTTTTGAATGTGAGTGCCGGCGGCGACCCACTTGGGTTTTACTGAACCACCAGTCCCAGGAAGCATTGCTTCAGGTGGTTCACCTGAGCATAATTATTACGGGGATTTACTGGTGGTTGCCGCACGCCGGCACGTCACATGGTCTGCCACTGAAGAGGGCGTTGGCCCAAAACGCGTCTGGCAGGAAACCAGAAAAGGACTTTGTTCATGTCGTGTGCCCTTGCTTTGGCGTAATTTCCACCTGGGAGTGCATCCCACCTAGAGGCAACTCTTTTTGTATTTTGTACAGCGGCCTGCCTGGTCGCCGGATTGCACCACCGCAAAACACTTGCGGGTCCGCGGCTGCTTTATTGGGGCAGCTAACTGTGGAACAGGAGGTGCCTGTTATATGCAGGGGTGCCGGCGCGAACATCGGCAATCCTTTTAAAAACATTTTTGAATGTGAGTGCCGGCGGCGACCCACTTGGGTTTTAATGAACCTCCAGTCCCAGGAAGCATTGCTTCAGATGGTTCACCTGAGCATAATTATTACGGAGATTTACTGGTGGTTGCCGCACGCCGGCACGTCACATGGTCTGCAACTGAAGAGGGCGTTGGCCCGAAACGCGTCTGGCAGGAAACCAGAAAAGGACTTTGTTCATGTTGTGTGCCCTTGCTTTGGTGTAATTTTCACCTGGGAGTGCATCCCACCTAGAGGCAACTCTTTTTGTATTTTGTACAGCGGCCTGCCTGGTCGCGGGATTGCACCACCGCAAAACACTTGCGGGTCCGCGGCTGCTATATTGGGGCAGCTAACTGTGGAACAGGAGGTGCCTGTTATGTGCAGAGGTGCCGGCGCGAACATCGGCAATCTTTTTAAAGACAGTTTTGAAAGTGAGTGCCGGCGGCGACCCACTTGGGTTTTACTGAACCACCAGTCCCAGGAACCATTGCTTCAGGTGGTTCACCTGAGCATAATTATTACGGGGATTTACTGGTGGTTGCCGCACGCCGGCACGTCACATGGTCTGCCACTGAAGAGGGCGTTGGCCCGAAATGCGTCTGGCAGGAAACCAGAAAAGGACTTTGTTCATGTCATGTGCCCTTGCTTTGGCGTAATTTCCACCTGGGAGTGCATCCCACCTAGAGGCAACTCTTTTTGAATTTTGTACAGCGGCCTGCCTGGTCGCGGGATTGCACCACTGCAAAACACTTGCCGGTCCGCGGCTGCTTTATTGGGGCAGCTAACTGTGGAACAGGAGGTGCCTGTTATATGCAGGGGTGCCGGCGCGAACATCGGCAATCCTTTTAAAGACATTTTTGAATGTGAGTGCCGGCGGCGACCCACTTGGGTTTTAATGAACCTCCAGTCCCAGGAAGCATTGCTTCAGATGGTTCACCTGAGCATAATTATTACGGAGATTTACTGGTGGTTGCCGCACGCCGGCACGTCACATGGTCTGCAACTGAAGAGGGCGTTGGCCCAAAACGCGTCTGGCAGGAAACCAGAAAAGGACTTTGTTCATGTCGTGTGCCCTTGCTTTGGCGTAATTTCCACCTGGGATTGCATCCCACCTAGAGGTAACTCTTTTTGTATTTTGTACAGCGGCCTGCCTGGTCGCGGGATTGCACCACCGCAAAACACTTGCGGGTCCGCGGCTGCTTTATTGGGGCAGCTGTGGAACAGGAGGTGCCTGTTATATGCAGGGGTGCCGGCGCGAACATCGGCAATCCTTTTAAAGACATTTTTGAATGTGAGTGCCGGCGGCGACCCACTTGGGTTTTAATGAACCTCCAGTCCCAGGAAGCATTGCTTCAGATGGTTCACCTGAGCATAATTATTACGGAGATTTACTGGTGGTTGCCGCACGCCGGCACGTCACATGGTCTGCCACTGAAGAGGGCGTTGGCCCGAAACGCGTTCTCACAGGAAACCAGAAAAGGACTTTGTTCATGTTGTGTGCCCTTGCTTTGGTGTAATTTTCACCTGGGAGTGCATCCCACCTAGAGGCAACTCTTTTTGTATTTTGTACAGCGGCCTGCCTGGTCGCGGGATTGCACCACCGCAAAACACTTGCGGGTCCGTGGCTGCTTTATTGGGGCAGCTAACTGTGGAACAGGAGGTGCCTGTTATGTGCAGAGGTGCCGGCGCGAACATCGGCAATGCTTTTAAAGACATTTTTGAAAGTGAGTGCCGGCGGCGACCCACTTGGGTTTACTGAACCACCAGTCCCAGGAAGCATTGCTTCAGGTGGTTCACCTGAGCATAATTATTACGGGGATTTACTGGTGGTTGCCGCACGCCGGCACGTCACATGGTCTGCCACTGAAGAGCGAGTTGGCCCGAAACGCGTCTGGCAGGAAACCAGAAAAGGACTTTGTTCATGTCGTGTGCCCTTGCTTTGGCGTAATTTCCACCTGGGAGTGCATCCCACCTAGAGGCAACTCTTTTTGTATTTTGTACAGTGGCCAGCCTGGTCGTGGGATTGCACCACCGCAAAACACTTGCGGGTCCGCGGCTGCTTTATTGGGGCAGCTAACTGTGGAACAGGAAGTGCATGTTATATGCAGGGGTGCCGGAGCGAACATCGGCAATCCTTTTAAAGACATTTTTGAATGTGAGTGCCGGCGGCGACCCACTTGGGTTTTACTGAACCACCAGTCCCAGGAAGCATTGCTTCAGGTGGTTCACCTGAGCATAATTATTACGGGGATTTACTGGTGGTTGCCGCACGCCGGCACGTCACATGGTCTGCCACTGAAGAGGGCGTTGGCCCGAAACGCGTCTGGCAGGAAACCAGAAAAGGACTTTGTTCATGTCGTGTGCCCTTGCTTTGGCGTAATTTCCACCTGGGAGTGCATCCCACCTAGAGGCAACTCTTTTTGTATTTTGTACAGCGGCCTGCCTGGTCGCGGGATTGCACCACCGCAAAACACTTGCGGGTCCGCGGCTGCTTTATCGGGGCAGCTAGCTGTGGAACTGGAGGTGCCTGTTATATGCAGGGGTGCCGGCGCGAACATCGGCAATCCATTTAAAGACATTTTTGAATGTGAGTGCCGGTGGCGACCCACTTGGGTTTTACTGAACCACCAGTCCCAGGAAGCATTGCTTCAGGTGGTTCACCTGAGCATAATTATTACGGGGATTTACTGGTGGTTGCCGCACGCCGGCACGTCACATGGTCTGCCACTGAAGAGGGCGTTGGCCCGAAACGCGTCTGGCAGGAAACCAGAAAAGGACTTTGTTCATGTCGTGTGCCCTTGCTTTGGCGTAATTTCCACCTGGGTGTGCATTCCACCTAGAGGCAACTCTTTTTGTATTTTGTACAGCGGCCTTCCTGGTCGCGGGATTGCACCACCGCAAAACACTTGCGGGTCCACGGCTGCTTTATTGGGTCAGCTAGCTGTGGAACAGGAGGTGCCTGTTATATGCAGTGGTGCCAGCGCGAACATCGGAAATCCTTTTAAAGACATTTTTGAATGTGTGTGCCGGCGGCGACCCACTTGGGTTTTACTGAACCACCAGTCCCAGGAAGCATTGCTTCAGGTGGTTCACCTGAGCATAATTATTACGAGGATTTACTGGTGGTTGCCGCACGCCAGCACGTCACATGGTCTGCCACTGAAGAGGGCGTTGGCCCGAAATGCGTCTGGCAGGAAACCAGAAAAGGACTTTGTTCATGTCGTGTGCCCTTGCTTTGGCATAATTTCCACCTGGGAATGCATCCCACCTAGAGGCAACTCTTTTTGTATTTTGTACAGCGGCCTGCCTGGTCGCGGGATTGCACCACCGCAAAACACTTGCGGGTCCGCGGCTGCTTTATTGGGGCAGCTAACTGTGGAACTGGAGGTGCCTGTTATATGCAGGGGTGCCGGCGCGAACATCGGCAATCCTTTTAAAGACATTTTTGAATGTGAGTGCCCGCGGCGACCCACTTGGGTTTTACTGAACCACCAGTCCCAGGAAGCATTGCTTCAGGTGGTTCACCTGAGCATAATTATTACGGGGATTTACTGGTGGTTGCCGCACGCCGGCACGTCACATGGTCTGCCACTGAAGAGGGCGTTGGCCCGAAACGCGTCTGGCAGGAAACCAGAAAAGGACTTTGTTCATGTTGTGTGCCCTTGCTTTGGCGTAATTTCCACCTGGGAGTGCATCCCACCTAGAGGCAACTCTTTTTGTATTTTGTACAGCGGCCTGCCTGGTCGCGGGATTGCACCACCGCAAAACACTTGCGGGTCCGCAGCTGCTTTATTGGGGCAGCTAGCTGTGGAACTGGAGGTGCCTGTTATATGCAGGGGTGCCGGCGCGAACATCGGCAATCCTTTTAAAGACATTTTTGAATGTGAGTGCCGGCGGCGACCCACTTGGGTTTTACTGAACCACCAGTCCCAGGAAGCACTGCTTCAGGTGGTTCACCTGAGCATAATTATTACGGGGATTTACTGGTGGTTGCCGCACGCCGGCACGTCACATGGTCTGCCACTGAAGAGGGCGTTGGCCCAAAACGCGTCTGGCAGGAAACCAGAAAAGGACTTTGTTCATGTCGTGTGCCCTTGCTTTGGCGTAATTTCCACCTGGGAGTGAATCCCACCTAGAGGCAACTCTTTTTGTATTTTGTACAGCGGCCTGCCTGGTCGCCGGATTGCACCACCGCAAAACACTTGCGGGTCCGCGGCTGCTTTATTGGGGCAGCTAACTGTGGAACAGGAGGTGCCTGTTATATGCAGGGGTGCCGGCGCGAACATCGGCAATCCTTTTAAAAACATTTTTGAATGCGAGTGCCGGCGGCGACCCACTTGGGTTTTAATGAACCTCCAGTCCCAGGAAGCATTGCTTCAGATGGTTCACCTGAGCATAATTATTACGGAGATTTACTGGTGGTTGCCGCACGCCGGCACGTCACATGGTCTGCAACTGAAGAGGGCGTTGGCCCGAAACGCGTCTGGCAGGAAACCAGAAAAGGACTTTGTTCATGTTGTGTGCCCTTGCTTTGGTGTAATTTTCACCTGGGAGTGCATCCCACCTAGAGGCAACTCTTTTTGTATTTTGTACAGCGGCCTGCCTGGTCGCGGGATTGCACCACCGCAAAACACTTGCGGGTCCGCGGCTGCTATATTGGGGCAGCTAACTGTGGAACAGGAGGTGCCTGTTATGTGCAGAGGTGCCGGCGCGAACATCGGCAATCTTTTTAAAGACAGTTTTGAAAGTGAGTGCCGGCGGCGACCCACTTGGGTTTTACTGAACCACCAGTCCCAGGAAGCATTGCTTCAGGTGGTTCACCTGAGCATAATTATTACGGGGATTTACTGGTGGTTGCCACACGCCGGCACGTCACATGGTCTGCCACTGAAGAGGTCGTTGGCCCGAAACGCGTCTGGCAGGAAACCAGAAAAGGACTTTGTTCATGTCATGTGCCCTTGCTTTGGCGTAATTTCCACCTGGGAGTGCATCCCACCTAGAGGCAACTGTTTTTGTATTTTGTACAGTGGCCGGCCTGGTCGCGGGATTGCACCACCGCAAAACACTTGCGGTTCCGCGGCTGCTTTTTTGGGGCAGCTAACTGTGGAACAGGAGGTGCCTGTTATATGCAGGGGTGCCGGCGCGAACATCGGCAATCCTTTTAAAGACATTTTTGAATGTGAGTGCCGGCGGCGACCCACTTGGGTTTTACTGAACCACCAGTCCCAGGAAGCATTGCTTCAGGTGGTTCACCTGAGCATAATTATTACGGGGATTTACTGGTGGTTGCCGCACGCCGGCACGTCACATGGTCTACCACTGAAGAGGGCGTTGGCCCGAAACGCGTCTGGCAGGAAACCAGAAAAGGACTTTGTTCATGTAGTGTGCCCTTGCTTTGGCGTAATTTCCACCTGGGAGTGCATCCCACCTAGAGGCAACTCTTTTTGTATTTTGTACAGCGGCCTGCATGGTCGCGGGATTGCACCACCGCAAAACACTTGCGGGTCCGCGGCTGCTTTATTGGGGCAGCTAACTGTGGAACAGGAGGTGCCTGTTATATGCAGGGGTGCCGGCGCGAACATCGGAAGTCCTTTTAAAGACATTTTTGAATGTGAGTGCCGGCGGCGTCCCACTTGGGTTTTACTGAACCACCAGTCCAAGGAAGCATTGCTTCAGATGGTTCACCTGAGCATAATTATTACGGGGATTTACTAGTGGTTCCCGCACGCCGGCACGTCACATGGTCTGCCACTGAAGAGGGCGTTGGCCCGAAACGCGTCTGGCAGGAAACCAGAAAAGGACTTTGTTCATGTCGTGTGCCCTTGCTTTGGCGTAATTTCCACCTGGGAGTGCATCCCACCTAGAGGCAACTCTTTTTGTATTTTGTACAGCGGCCTGCCTGGTCGCGGGATAGCACCACCGCAAAACACTTGCGGGTCCGCGGCTGCTTTATTGGGGCAGCTAGCTGTGGAACTGGAGGTGCCTGTTATATGCAGGGGTGCCGGCGCGAACATCGGCAATCCATTTAAAGACATTTTTTAATGTGAGTGCCGGCAGCGACCCACTTGGGTTTTACTGAACCACCAGTCCCAGGAAGCATTGCTTCAGATGGTTCACCTGAGCATAATTATTACGGGGATTTACTGGTGGTTGCCGCACGCCGGCACATCACATGGTCTGCCACTGAAGAGGGCGTTGGCCCGAAATGCGTCTGGCAGGAAACCAGAAAAGGACTTTGTTCATGTCATGTGCCCTTGCTTTGGCGTAATTTCCACCTGGGAGTGCATCCCACCTAGAGGCAACTCTTTTTGAATTTTGTACAGCGGCCTGCCTGGTCGCGGGATTGCACCACTGCAAAACACTTGCCGGTCCGCGGCTGCTTTATTGGGGCAGCTAACTGTGGAACAGGAGGTGCCTGTTATATGCAGGGGTGCCGGCGCGAACATCGGCAATCCTTTTAAAGACATTTTTGAATGTGAGTGCCGGCGGCGACCCACTTGGGTTTTAATGAACCTCCAGTCCCAGGAAGCATTGCTTCAGATGGTTCACCTGAGCATAATTATTACGGAGATTTACTGGTGGTTGCCGCACGCCGGCACGTCACATGGTCTGCAACTGAAGAGGGCGTTGGCCCAAAACGCGTCTGGCAGGAAACCAGAAAAGGACTTTGTTCATGTCGTGTGCCCTTGCTTTGGCGTAATTTCCACCTGGGATTGCATCCCACCTAGAGGTAACTCTTTTTGTATTTTGTACAGCGGCCTGCCTGGTCGCGGGATTGCACCACCGCAAAACACTTGCGGGTCCGCGGCTGCTTTATTGGGGCAGCTGTGGAACAGGAGGTGCCTGTTATATGCAGGGGTGCCGGCGCGAACATCGGCAATCCTTTTAAAGACATTTTTGAATGTGAGTGCCGGCGGCGACCCACTTGGGTTTTAATGAACCTCCAGTCCCAGGAAGCATTGCTTCAGATGGTTCACTGAGCATAATTATTACGGAGATTTACTGGTGGTTGCCGCACGCCGGCACGTCACATGGTCTGCCACTGAAGAGGGCGTTGGCCCGAAACGCGTTCTCACAGGAAACCAGAAAAGGACTTTGTTCATGTTGTGTGCCCTTGCTTTGGTGTAATTTTCACCTGGGAGTGCATCCCACCTAGAGGCAACTCTTTTTGTATTTTGTACAGCGGCCTGCCTGGTCGCGGGATTGCACCACCGCAAAACACTTGCGGGTCCGTGGCTGCTTTATTGGGGCAGCTAACTGTGGAACAGGAGGTGCCTGTTATGTGCAGAGGTGCCGGCGCGAACATCGGCAATGCTTTTAAAGACATTTTTGAAAGTGAGTGCCGGCGGCGACCCACTTGGGTTTTACTGAACCACCAGTCCCAGGAAGCATTGCTTCAGGTGGTTCACCTGAGCATAATTATTACGGGGATTTACTGGTGGTTGCCGCACGCCGGCACGTCACATGGTCTGCCACTGAAGAGGGAGTTGGCCCGAAACGCGTCTGGCAGGAAACCAGAAAAGGACTTTGTTCATGTCGTGTGCCCTTGCTTTGGCGTAATTTCCACCTGGGAGTGCATCCCACCTAGAGGCAACTCTTTTTGTATTTTGTACAGTGGCCAGCCTGGTCGTGGGATTGCACCACCTCAAAACACTTGCGGGTCCGCGGCTGCTTTATTGGGGCAGCTAACTGTGGAACAGGAAGTGCATGTTATATGCAGGGGTGCCGGAGCGAACATCGGCAATCCTTTTAAAGACATTTTTGAATGTGAGTGCCGGCGGCGACCCACTTGGGTTTTACTGAACCACCAGTCCCAGGAAGCATTGCTTCAGGTGGTTCACCTGAGCATAATTATTACGGGGATTTACTGGTGGTTGCCGCACGCCGGCACGTCACATGGTCTGCCACTGAAGAGGGCGTTGGCCCGAAACGCGTCTGGCAGGAAACCAGAAAAGGACTTTGTTCATGTCGTGTGCCCTTGCTTTGGCGTAATTTCCACCTGGGAGTGCATCCCACCTAGAGGCAACTCTTTTTGTATTTTGTACAGCGGCCTGCCTGGTCGCGGGATTGCACCACCGCAAAACACTTGCGGGTCCGCGGCTGCTTTATCGGGGCAGCTAGCTGTGGAACTGGAGGTGCCTGTTATATGCAGGGGTGCCGGCGCGAACATCGGCAATCCATTTAAAGACATTTTTGAATGTGAGTGCCGGTGGCGACCCACTTGGGTTTTACTGAACCACCAGTCCCAGGAAGCATTGCTTCAGGTGGTTCACCTGAGCATAATTATTACGGGGATTTACTGGTGGTTGCCGCACGCCGGCACGTCACATGGTCTGCCACTGAAGAGGGCGTTGGCCCGAAACGCGTCTGGCAGGAAACCAGAAAAGGACTTTGTTCATGTCGTGTGCCCTTGCTTTGGCGTAATTTCCACCTGGGTGTGCATTCCACCTAGAGGCAACTCTTTTTGTATTTTGTACAGCGGCCTTCCTGGTCGCGGGATTGCACCACCGCAAAACACTTGCGGGTCCACGGCTGCTTTATTGGGTCAGCTAGCTGTGGAACAGGAGGTGCCTGTTATATGCAGTGGTGCCAGCGCGAACATCGGAAATCCTTTTAAAGACATTTTTGAATGTGTGTGCCGGCGGCGACCCACTTGGGTTTTACTGAACCACCAGTCCCAGGAAGCATTGCTTCAGGTGGTTCACCTGAGCATAATTATTACGAGGATTTACTGGTGGTTGCCGCACGCCAGCACGTCACATGGTCTGCCACTGAAGAGGGCGTTGGCCCGAAACGCGTCTGGCAGGAAACCAGAAAAGGACTTTGTTCATGTCGTGTGCCCTTGCTTTGGCATAATTTCCACCTGGGAATGCATCCCACCTAGAGGCAACTCTTTTTGTATTTTGTACAGCGGCCTGCCTGGTCGCGGGATTGCACCACCGCAAAACACTTGCGGGTCCGCGGCTGCTTTATTGGGGCAGCTAACTGTGGAACTGGAGGTGCCTGTTATATGCAGGGGTGCCGGCGCGAACATCGGCAATCCTTTTAAAGACATTTTTGAATGTGAGTGCCGGCGGCGACCCACTTGGGTTTTACTGAACCACCAGTCCCAGGAAGCATTGCTTCAGGTGGTTCACCTGAGCATAATTATTACTGGGATTTACTGGTGGTTGCCGCACGCCGGCACGTCACATGGTCTGCCACTGAAGAGGGCGTTGGCCCGAAACGCGTCTGGCAGGAAACCAGAAAAGGACTTTGTTCATGTTGTGTGCCCTTGCTTTGGCGTAATTTCCACCTGGGAGTGCATCCCACCTAGAGGCAACTCTTTTTGTATTTTGTACAGCGGCCTGCCTGGTCGCGGGATTGCACCACCGCAAAACACTTGCGGGTCCGCAGCTGCTTTATTGGGGCAGCTAGCTGTGGAACTGGAGGTGCCTGTTATATGCAGGGGTGCCGGCGCGAACATCGGCAATCCTTTTAAAGACATTTTTGAATGTGAGTGCCGGCGGCGACCCACTTGGGTTTTACTGAACCACCAGTCCCAGGAAGCATTGCTTCAGGTGGTTCACCTGAGCATAATTATTACGGGGATTTACTGGTGGTTGCCGCACGCCGGCACGTCACATGGTCTGCCACTGAAGAGGGCGTTGGCCCAAAACGCGTCTGGCAGGAAACCAGAAAAGGACTTTGTTCATGTCGTGTGCCCTTGCTTTGGCGTAATTTCCACCTGGGAGTGCATCCCACCTAGAGGCAACTCTTTTTGTATTTTGTACAGCGGCCTGCCTGGTCGCCGGATTGCACCACCGCAAAACACTTGCGGGTCCGCGGCTGCTTTATTGGGGCAGCTAACTGTGGAACAGGAGGTGCCTGTTATATGCAGGGGTGCCGGCGCGAACATCGGCAATCCTTTTAAAAACATTTTTGAATGTGAGTGCCGGCGGCGACCCACTTGGGTTTTAATGAACCTCCAGTCCCAGGAAGCATTGCTTCAGATGGTTCACCTGAGCATAATTATTACGGAGATTTACTGGTGGTTGCCGCACGCCGGCACGTCACATGGTCTGCAACTGAAGAGGGCGTTGGCCCGAAACGCGTCTGGCAGGAAACCAGAAAAGGACTTTGTTCATGTTGTGTGCCCTTGCTTTGGTGTAATTTTCACCTGGGAGTGCATCCCACCTAGAGGCAACTCTTTTTGTATTTTGTACAGCGGCCTGCCTGGTCGCGGGATTGCACCACCGCAAAACACTTGCGGGTCCGCGGCTGCTATATTGGGGCAGCTAACTGTGGAACAGGAGGTGCCTGTTATGTGCAGAGGTGCCGGCGCGAACATCGGCAATCTTTTTAAAGACATTTTTGAAAGTGAGTGCCGGCGGCGACCCACTTGGGTTTTACTGAACCACCAGTCCCAGGAACCATTGCTTCAGGTGGTTCACCTGAGCATAATTATTACGGGGATTTACTGGTGGTTGCCGCACGCCAGCACGTCACATGGTCTGCAACTGAAGAGGCCGTTGGCCCGAAACGCGTCTGGCAGGAAACCAGAAAAGGACTTTGCTCATGTCATGTGCCCTTGCTTTGGCGTAATTTCCACCTGGGAGTGCATCCCAACTAGAGGCAACTCTTTTTGTATTTTGTACAGCGGCCTGCCTAGTCCCGGGATTGCACCACCACAAAATACTTGCGGGTCCGCGGCTGCTTTATTGGGGCAGCTAACTGTGGAACAGGAGGTGCCTGTTATATGCAGGGGTGCCGGTGCGAACATCGGCAATACCTTTTAAAGACATTTTTTAATGTGAGTGCTGGCGGCGACCCACTTGGGTTTTACTGAACCACCAGTCCCAGGAAGCATTGCTTCAGGTGGTTCACCTGAGCATAATTATTACGGGGATTTACTGGTGGTTGCCGCACGCCGGCACGTCACATGGTCTGCCACTGAAGAGAGTGTTGGCCCGAAACGTGTCTGGCAGGAAACCAGAAAAGGACTTTGTTCATCTCGTGTGCCCTTGCTTTGGCGTAATTTCCACCTGGGAGTGCATCCCACCTAGAGGCAACTCTTTTTGTATTTTGTACAGTGGCCGGCCTGGTCGCGGGATTGCACCACCGCAAAACACTTGCGGGTCCGCGGCTGCTTTATTGGGGCAGCTAACTGTGGAACAGGAGGTGCCTGTTATATGCAGGGGTGCCGGCGCGAACATCGGCAATCCTTTTAAAGACATTTTTGAATGTGAGTGCCGGCGGCGACCAACTTGGGTTTTACTGAACCACCAGTCCCAGGAAGCATTGCTTCAGGTGGTTCACCTGAGCATAATTATTACGAGGATTTACTGGTGGTTGCCGCACGCCAGCACGTCACATGGTCTGCCACTGAAGAGGGCGTTGGCCCGAAACGCGTCTGTCAGGAAACCAGAAAAGGACTTTGTTCATGTCGTGTAGCCTTGCTTTGGCATAATTTCCACCTGGGAGTGCATCCCACCAAGAGGCAACTCTTTTTGTATTTTGTACAGCGGCCTGCCTGGTCGCGGGATTGCACCACCGCAAAACACTTGCGGGTCCGCGGCTGCTTTATTGGGGCAGCTAACTGTGGAACACGAGGTGCCTGTTATATGCAGGGGTGCCGGCGCGAACATCGGCAATACTTTTAAATACATTTTTTAATGTGAGTGCCGGCGGCGACCCACTTGGGTTTTACTGAACCACCAGTCCTAGGAAGCATTGCTTCAGGTGGTTCACCTGAGCATAATTATTACGGGGATTTACTGGTGGTTGCCGCACGCCGGCACGTCACATGGTCTGCCACTGAAGAGGGCGTTGGCCCGAAACGAGTCTGGCAGGAAACCAGAAAAGTACTTTGTTCATGTCGTGTGCCCTTGCTTTGGTGTAATTTCCACCTGGGAGTGCATCCCACCTAGAGGCAACTCTTTTTGTATTTTGTACAGCGGCCTGCCTGGTCGCGGGATTGCACCACCGCAAAACACTTGCGGGTCCGCGGCTGCTTTATTGGGGCAGCTAACTGTGGAACAGGAGGTGCCTGTTATGTGCAGGGGTGCCGGCGCGAACATCGGCAATCCTTTTAAAGACATTTTTGAAAGTGAGTGCCGGCGGCGACCCACTTGGGTTTTACTGAACCACCAGTCCCAGGAAGCATTGCTTCAGGTGGTTCACCTGAGCATAATTATTACGGGGATTTACTGGTGGTTGCCACACGCCGGCACGTCACATGGTCTGCCACTGAAGAGGTCGTTGGCCCGAAACGCGTCTGGCAGGAAACCAGAAAAGGACTTTGTTCATGTCATGTGCCCTTGCTTTGGCGTAATTTCCACCTGGGAGTGCATCCCACCTAGAGGCAACTGTTTTTGTATTTTGTACAGTGGCCGGCCTGGTCGCGGGATTGCACCACCGCAAAACACTTGCGGTTCCGCGGCTGCTTTTTGGGGCAGCTAACTGTGGAACAGGAGGTGCCTGTTATATGCAGGGGTGCCGGCGCGAACATCGGCAATCCTTTTAAAGACATTTTTGAATGTGAGTGCCGGCGGCGACCCACTTGGGTTTTACTGAACCACCAGTCCCAGGAAGCATTGCT
Organism: Calotriton arnoldi; assembly: GCA_963921515.1. Taxonomy (NCBI): domain Eukaryota; kingdom Metazoa; phylum Chordata; class Amphibia; order Caudata; family Salamandridae; genus Calotriton; species Calotriton arnoldi. The sequence continues at coordinate 84,487 of CAWUFW010017915.1, forward strand.
TCAGGTGGTTCACCTGAGCATAATTATTACGGGGATTTACTGGTGGTTGCCGCACGCCGGCACGTCACATGGTCTACCACTGAAGAGGGCGTTGGCCCGAAACGCGTCTGGCAGGAAACCAGAAAAGGACTTTGTTCATGTAGTGTGCCCTTGCTTTGGCGTAATTTCCACCTGGGAGTGCATCCCACCTAGAGGCAACTCTTTTTGTATTTTGTACAGCGGCCTGCCTGGTCGCGGGATTGCACCACCTCAAAACACTTGCGGGTCCGCGGCTGCTTTATTGGGGCAGCTAGCTGTGGAACTGGAGGTGCCTGTTATATGCAGGGGTGCCGGCGCGAACATCGGCAATCCATTTAAAGACATTTTTTAATGTGAGTGCCGGCAGCGACCCACTTGGGTTTTACTGAACCACCAGTCCCAGGAAGCATTGCTTCAGATGGTTCACCTGAGCATAATTATTACGGGGATTTACTGGTGGTTGCCGCACGCCGGCACATCACATGGTCTGCCACTGAAGAGGGCGTTGGCCCGAAATGCGTCTGGCAGGAAACCAGAAAAGGACTTTGTTCATGTCATGTGCCCTTGCTTTGGCGTAATTTCCACCTGGGAGTGCATCCCACCTAGAGGCAACTCTTTTTGAATTTTGTACAGCGGCCTGCCTGGTCGCGGGATTGCACCACTGCAAAACACTTGCCGGTCCGCGGCTGCTTTATTGGGGCAGCTAACTGTGGAACAGGAGGTGCCTGTTATATGCAGGGGTGCCGGCGCGAACATCTGCAATCCTTTTAAAGACATTTTTGAATGTGAGTGCCGGCGGCGACCCACTTGGGTTTTAATGAACCTCCAGTCCCAGGAAGCATTGCTTCAGATGGTTCACCTGAGCATAATTATTACGGAGATTTACTGGTGGTTGCCGCACGCCGGCACGTCACATGGTCTGCAACTGAAGAGGGCGTTGGCCCAAAACGCGTCTGGCAGGAAACCAGAAAAGGACTTTGTTCATGTCGTGTGCCCTTGCTTTGGCGTAATTTCCACCTGGGATTGCATCCCACCTAGAGGTAACTCTTTTTGTATTTTGTACAGCGGCCTGCCTGGTCGCGGGATTGCACCACCGCAAAACACTTGCGGGTCCGCGGCTGCTTTATTGGGGCAGCTGTGGAACAGGAGGTGCCTGTTATATGCAGGGGTGCCGGCGCGAACATCGGCAATCCTTTTAAAGACATTTTTGAATGTGAGTGCCGGCGGCGACCCACTTGGGTTTTAATGAACCTCCAGTCCCAGGAAGCATTGCTTCAGATGGTTCACCTGAGCATAATTATTACGGAGATTTACTGGTGGTTGCCGCACGCCGGCACGTCACATGGTCTGCAACTGAAGAGGGCGTTGGCCCGAAACGCGTTCTCACAGGAAACCAGAAAAGGACTTTGTTCATGTTGTGTGCCCTTGCTTTGGTGTAATTTTCACCTGGGAGTGCATCCCACCTAGAGGCAACTCTTTTTGTATTTTGTACAGTGGCCAGCCTGGTCGTGGGATTGCACCACCTCAAAACACTTGCGGGTCCGCGGCTGCTTTATTGGGGCAGCTAACTGTGGAACAGGAAGTGCATGTTATATGCAGGGGTGCCGGAGCGAACATCGGCAATCCTTTTAAAGACATTTTTGAATGTGAGTGCCGGCGGCGACCCACTTGGGTTTTACTGAACCACCAGTCCCAGGAAGCATTGCTTCAGGTGGTTCACCTGAGCATAATTATTACGGGGATTTACTGGTGGTTGCCGCACGCCGGCACGTCACATGGTCTGCCACTGAAGAGGGCGTTGGCCCGAAACGCGTCTGGCAGGAAACCAGAAAAGGACTTTGTTCATGTCGTGTGCCCTTGCTTTGGCGTAATTTCCACCTGGGAGTGCATCCCACCTAGAGGCAACTCTTTTTGTATTTTGTACAGCGGCCTGCCTGGTCGCGGGATTGCACCACCGCAAAACACTTGCGGGTCCGCGGCTGCTTTATCGGGGCAGCTAGCTGTGGAACTGGAGGTGCCTGTTATATGCAGGGGTGCCGGCGCGAACATCGGCAATCCATTTAAAGACATTTTTGAATGTGAGTGCCGGTGGCGACCCACTTGGGTTTTACTGAACCACCAGTCCCAGGAAGCATTGCTTCAGGTGGTTCACCTGAGCATAATTATTACGGGGATTTACTGGTGGTTGCCGCACGCCGGCACGTCACATGGTCTGCCACTGAAGAGGGCGTTGGCCCGAAACGCGTCTGGCAGGAAACCAGAAAAGGACTTTGTTCATGTCGTGTGCCCTTGCTTTGGCGTAATTTCCACCTGGGTGTGCATTCCACCTAGAGGCAACTCTTTTTGTATTTTGTACAGCGGCCTTCCTGGTCGCGGGATTGCACCACCGCAAAACACTTGCGGGTCCACGGCTGCTTTATTGGGTCAGCTAGCTGTGGAACAGGAGGTGCCTGTTATATGCAGTGGTGCCAGCGCGAACATCGGAAATCCTTTTAAAGACATTTTTGAATGTGTGTGCCGGCGGCGACCCACTTGGGTTTTACTGAACCACCAGTCCCAGGAAGCATTGCTTCAGGTGGTTCACCTGAGCATAATTATTACGAGGATTTACTGGTGGTTGCCGCACGCCAGCACGTCACATGGTCTGCCACTGAAGAGGGCGTTGGCCCGAAACGCGTCTGGCAGGAAACCAGAAAAGGACTTTGTTCATGTCGTGTGCCCTTGCTTTGGCATAATTTCCACCTGGGAATGCATCCCACCTAGAGGCAACTCTTTTTGTATTTTGTACAGCGGCCTGCCTGGTCGCGGAATTGCACCACCGCAAAACACTTGCGGGTCCGCGGCTGCTTTATTGGGGCAGCTAACTGTGGAACTGGAGGTGCCTGTTATATGCAGGGGTGCCGGCGCGAACATCGGCAATCCTTTTAAAGACATTTTTGAATGTGAGTGCCGGCGGCGACCCACTTGGGTTTTACTGAACCACCAGTCCCAGGAAGCATTGCTTCAGGTGGTTCACCTGAGCATAATTATTACTGGGATTTACTGGTGGTTGCCGCACGCCGGCACGTCACATGGTCTGCCACTGAAGAGGGCGTTGGCCCGAAACGCGTCTGGCAGGAAACCAGAAAAGGACTTTGTTCATGTTGTGTGCCCTTGCTTTGGCGTAATTTCCACCTGGGAGTGCATCCCACCTAGAGGCAACTCTTTTTGTATTTTGTACAGCGGCCTGCCTGGTCGCGGGATTGCACCACCGCAAAACACTTGCGGGTCCGCAGCTGCTTTATTGGGGCAGCTAGCTGTGGAACTGGAGGTGCCTGTTATATGCAGGGGTGCCGGCGCGAACATCGGCAATCCTTTTAAAGACATTTTTGAATGTGAGTGCCGGCGGCGACCCACTTGGGTTTTACTGAACCACCAGTCCCAGGAAGCATTGCTTCAGGTGGTTCACCTGAGCATAATTATTACGGGGATTTACTGGTGGTTGCCGCACGCCGGCACGTCACATGGTCTGCCACTGAAGAGGGCGTTGGCCCAAAACGCGTCTGGCAGGAAACCAGAAAAGGACTTTGTTCATGTCGTGTGCCCTTGCTTTGGCGTAATTTCCACCTGGGAGTGCATCCCACCTAGAGGCAACTCTTTTTGTATTTTGTACAGCGGCCTGCCTGGTCGCCGGATTGCACCACCGCAAAACACTTGCGGGTCCGCGGCTGCTTTATTGGGGCAGCTAACTGTGGAACAGGAGGTGCCTGTTATATGCAGGGGTGCCGGCGCGAACATCGGCAATCCTTTTAAAAACATTTTTGAATGTGAGTGCCGGCGGCGACCCACTTGGGTTTTAATGAACCTCCAGTCCCAGGAAGCATTGCTTCAGATGGTTCACCTGAGCATAATTATTACGGAGATTTACTGGTGGTTGCCGCACGCCGGCACGTCACATGGTCTGCAACTGAAGAGGGCGTTGGCCCGAAACGCGTCTGGCAGGAAACCAGAAAAGGACTTTGTTCATGTTGTGTGCCCTTGCTTTGGTGTAATTTTCACCTGGGAGTGCATCCCACCTAGAGGCAACTCTTTTTGTATTTTGTACAGCGGCCTGCCTGGTCGCGGGATTGCACCACCGCAAAACACTTGCGGGTCCGCGGCTGCTATATTGGGGCAGCTAACTGTGGAACAGGAGGTGCCTGTTATGTGCAGAGGTGCCGGCGCGAACATCGGCAATCTTTTTAAAGACATTTTTGAAAGTGAGTGCTGGCGGCGACCCACTTGGGTTTTACTGAACCACCAGTCCCAGGAAGCATTGCTTCAGGTGGTTCACCTGAGCATAATTATTACGGGGATTTACTGGTGGTTGCCGCACGCCGGCACGTCACATGGTCTGCCACTGAAGAGAGTGTTGGCCCGAAACGTGTCTGGCAGGAAACCAGAAAAGGACTTTGTTCATCTCGTGTGCCCTTGCTTTGGCGTAATTTCCACCTGGGAGTGCATCCCACCTAGAGGCAACTCTTTTTGTATTTTGTACAGTGGCCGGCCTGGTCGCGGGATTGCACCACCGCAAAACACTTGCGGGTCCGCGGCTGCTTTATTGGGGCAGCTAACTGTGGAACAGGAGGTGCCTGTTATATGCAGGGGTGCCGGCGCGAACATCGGCAATCCTTTTAAAGACATTTTTGAATGTGAGTGCCGGCGGCGACCAACTTGGGTTTTACTGAACCACCAGTCCCAGGAAGCATTGCTTCAGGTGGTTCACCTGAGCATAATTATTACGAGGATTTACTGGTGGTTGCCGCACGCCAGCACGTCACATGGTCTGCCACTGAAGAGGGCGTTGGCCCGAAACGCGTCTGTCAGGAAACCAGAAAAGGACTTTGTTCATGTCGTGTAGCCTTGCTTTGGCATAATTTCCACCTGGGAGTGCATCCCACCAAGAGGCAACTCTTTTTGTATTTTGTACAGCGGCCTGCCTGGTCGCGGGATTGCACCACCGCAAAACACTTGCGGGTCCGCGGCTGCTTTATTGGGGCAGCTAACTGTGGAACACGAGGTGCCTGTTATATGCAGGGGTGCCGGCGCGAACATCGGCAATACTTTTAAATACATTTTTTAATGTGAGTGCCGGCGGCGACCCACTTGGGTTTTACTGAACCACCAGTCCTAGGAAGCATTGCTTCAGGTGGTTCACCTGAGCATAATTATTACGGGGATTTACTGGTGGTTGCCGCACGCCGGCACGTCACATGGTCTGCCACTGAAGAGGGCGTTGGCCCGAAACGAGTCTGGCAGGAAACCAGAAAAGTACTTTGTTCATGTCGTGTGCCCTTGCTTTGGTGTAATTTCCACCTGGGAGTGCATCCCACCTAGAGGCAACTCTTTTTGTATTTTGTACAGCGGCCTGCCTGGTCGCGGGATTGCACCACCGCAAAACACTTGCGGGTCCGCGGCTGCTTTATTGGGGCAGCTAACTGTGGAACAGGAGGTGCCTGTTATGTGCAGGGGTGCCGGCGCGAACATCGGCAATCCTTTTAAAGACATTTTTGAAAGTGAGTGCCGGCGGCGACCCACTTGGGTTTTACTGAACCACCAGTCCCAGGAAGCATTGCTTCAGGTGGTTCACCTGAGCATAATTATTACGGGGATTTACTGGTGGTTGCCACACGCCGGCACGTCACATGGTCTGCCACTGAAGAGGTCGTTGGCCCGAAACGCGTCTGGCAGGAAACCAGAAAAGGACTTTGTTCATGTCATGTGCCCTTGCTTTGGCGTAATTTCCACCTGGGAGTGCATCCCACCTAGAGGCAACTGTTTTTGTATTTTGTACAGTGGCCGGCCTGGTCGCGGGATTGCACCACCGCAAAACACTTGCGGTTCCGCGGCTGCTTTTTGGGGCAGCTAACTGTGGAACAGGAGGTGCCTGTTATATGCAGGGGTGCCGGCGCGAACATCGGCAATCCTTTTAAAGACATTTTTGAATGTGAGTGCCGGCGGCGACCCACTTGGGTTTTACTGAACCACCAGTCCCAGGAAGCATTGCTTCAGGTGGTTCACCTGAGCATAATTATTACGGGGATTTACTGGTGGTTGCCGCACGCCGGCACGTCACATGGTCTACCACTGAAGAGGGCGTTGGCCCGAAACGCGTCTGGCAGGAAACCAGAAAAGGACTTTGTTCATGTAGTGTGCCCTTGCTTTGGCGTAATTTCCACCTGGGAGTGCATCCCACCTAGAGGCAACTCTTTTTGTATTTTGTACAGCGGCCTGCCTGGTCGCGGGATTGCACCACCTCAAAACACTTGCGGGTCCGCGGCTGCTTTATTGGGGCAGCTAGCTGTGGAACTGGAGGTGCCTGTTATATGCAGGGGTGCCGGCGCGAACATCGGCAATCCATTTAAAGACATTTTTTAATGTGAGTGCCGGCAGCGACCCACTTGGGTTTTACTGAACCACCAGTCCCAGGAAGCATTGCTTCAGATGGTTCACCTGAGCATAATTATTACGGGGATTTACTGGTGGTTGCCGCACGCCGGCACATCACATGGTCTGCCACTGAAGAGGGCGTTGGCCCGAAATGCGTCTGGCAGGAAACCAGAAAAGGACTTTGTTCATGTCATGTGCCCTTGCTTTGGCGTAATTTCCACCTGGGAGTGCATCCCACCTAGAGGCAACTCTTTTTGAATTTTGTACAGCGGCCTGCCTGGTCGCGGGATTGCACCACTGCAAAACACTTGCCGGTCCGCGGCTGCTTTATTGGGGCAGCTAACTGTGGAACAGGAGGTGCCTGTTATATGCAGGGGTGCCGGCGCGAACATCTGCAATCCTTTTAAAGACATTTTTGAATGTGAGTGCCGGCGGCGACCCACTTGGGTTTTAATGAACCTCCAGTCCCAGGAAGCATTGCTTCAGATGGTTCACCTGAGCATAATTATTACGGAGATTTACTGGTGGTTGCCGCACGCCGGCACGTCACATGGTCTGCAACTGAAGAGGGCGTTGGCCCAAAACGCGTCTGGCAGGAAACCAGAAAAGGACTTTGTTCATGTCGTGTGCCCTTGCTTTGGCGTAATTTCCACCTGGGATTGCATCCCACCTAGAGGTAACTCTTTTTGTATTTTGTACAGCGGCCTGCCTGGTCGCGGGATTGCACCACCGCAAAACACTTGCGGGTCCGCGGCTGCTTTATTGGGGCAGCTGTGGAACAGGAGGTGCCTGTTATATGCAGGGGTGCCGGCGCGAACATCGGCAATCCTTTTAAAGACATTTTTGAATGTGAGTGCCGGCGGCGACCCACTTGGGTTTTAATGAACCTCCAGTCCCAGGAAGCATTGCTTCAGATGGTTCACCTGAGCATAATTATTACGGAGATTTACTGGTGGTTGCCGCACGCCGGCACGTCACATGGTCTGCAACTGAAGAGGGCGTTGGCCCGAAACGCGTTCTCACAGGAAACCAGAAAAGGACTTTGTTCATGTTGTGTGCCCTTGCTTTGGTGTAATTTTCACCTGGGAGTGCATCCCACCTAGAGGCAACTCTTTTTGTATTTTGTACAGCGGCCTGCCTGGTCGCGGGATTGCACCACCGCAAAACACTTGCGGGTCCGCGGCTGCTTTATTGGGGCAGCTAACTGTGGAACAGGAGGTGCCTGTTATGTGCAGAGGTGCCGGCGCGAACATCGGCAATGCTTTTAAAGACATTTTTGAAAGTGAGTGCCGGCGGCGACCCACTTGGGTTTTACTGAACCACCAGTCCCAGGAAGCATTGCTTCAGGTGGTTCACCTGAGCATAATTATTACGGGGATTTACTGGTGGTTGCCGCACGCCGGCACGTCACATGGTCTGCCACTGAAGAGGGCGTTGGCCCGAAACGCGTCTGGCAGGAAACCAGAAAAGGACTTTGTTCATGTCGTGTGCCCTTGCTTTGGCGTAATTTCCACCTGGGAGTGCATCCCACCTAGAGGCAACTCTTTTTGTATTTTGTACAGCGGCCTGCCCGGTCGCGGGATTGCACCACCGCAAAACACTTGCGGGTCCGCGGCTGCTTTATTGGGGCAGCTAGCTGTGGAACTGGAGGTGCCTGTTATATGCAGGGGTGCCGGCGCGAACATCGGCAATCCATTTAAAGACATTTTTGAATGTGAGTGCCGGTGGCGACCCACTTGGGTTTTACTGAACCACCAGTCCCAGGAAGCATTGCTTCAGGTGGTTCACCTGAGCATAATTATTACGGGGATTTACTGGTGGTTGCCGCACGCCGGCACGTCACATGGTCTGCCACTGAAGAGGGCGTTGGCCCGAAACGCGTCTGGCAGGAAACCAGAAAAGGACTTTGTTCATGTCGTGTGCCCTTGCTTTGGCGTAATTTCCACCTGGGTGTGCATTCCACCTAGAGGCAACTCTTTTTGTATTTTGTACAGCGGCCTTCCTGGTCGCGGGATTGCACCACCGCAAAACACTTGCGGGTCCACGGCTGCTTTATTGGGTCAGCTAGCTGTGGAACAGGAGGTGCCTGTTATATGCAGTGGTGCCAGCGCGAACATCGGAAATCCTTTTAAAGACATTTTTGAATGTGAGTGCCGGCGGCGACCCACTTGGGTTTTACTGAACCACCAGTCCCAGGAAGCATTGCTTCAGGTGGTTCACCTGAGCATAATTATTACGAGGATTTACTGGTGGTTGCCGCACGCCAGCACGTCACATGGTCTGCCACTGAAGAGGGCGTTGGCCCGAAACGCGTCTGGCAGGAAACCAGAAAAGGACTTTGTTCATGTCGTGTGCCCTTGCTTTGGCATAATTTCCACCTGGGAATGCATCCCACCTAGAGGCAACTCTTTTTGTATTTTGTACAGCGGCCTGCCTGGTCGCGGGATTGCACCACCGCAAAACACTTGCGGGTCCGCGGCTGCTTTATTGGGGCAGCTAACTGTGGAACTGGAGGTGCCTGTTATATGCAGGGGTGCCGGCGCGAACATCGGCAATCCTTTTAAAGACATTTTTGAATGTGAGTGCCGGCGGCGACCCACTTGGGTTTTACTGAACCACCAGTCCCAGGAAGCATTGCTTCAGGTGGTTCACCTGAGCATAATTATTACGGGGATTTACTGGTGGTTGCCGCACGCCGGCACGTCACATGGTCTGCCACTGAAGAGGGCGTTGGCCCGAAACGCGTCTGGCAGGAAACCAGAAAAGGACTTTGTTCATGTTGTGTGCCCATGCTTTGGTGTAATTTTCACCTGGGAGTGCATCCCACCTAGAGGCAACTCTTTTTGTATTTTGTACAGCGGCCTGCCTGGTCGCGGGATTGCACCACCGCAAAACACTTGCGGGTCCGCGGCTGCTATATTGGGGCAGCTAACTGTGGAACAGGAGGTGCCTGTTATGTGCAGAGGTGCCGGCGCGAACATCGGCAATCTTTTTAAAGACATTTTTGAAAGTGAGTGCCGGCGGCGACCCACTTGGGTTTTACTGAACCACCAGTCCCAGGAAGCATTGCTTCAGGTGGTTCACCTGAGCATAATTATTACGGGGATTTACTGGTGGTTGCCGCACGCCGGCACGTCACATGGTCTGCCACTGAAGAGAGTGTTGGCCCGAAACGTGTCTGGCAGGAAACCAGAAAAGGACTTTGTTCATCTCGTGTGCCCTTGCTTTGGCGTAATTTCCACCTGGGAAGGCATCCCACCTAGAGGCTACTCTTTTTGTATTTTGTACAGCGGCCTGCCTGGTCGCGGGATTGCACCACCGCAAAACACTTGCGGGTCCGCGGCTGCTTTATTGGGGCAGCTAACTGTGGAACAGGAGGTGCCTGTTATATGCAGGGGTGCCGGCGCGAACATCGGCAATCCTTTTAAAGACATTTTTTAATGTGAGTGCCGGCGGCGACCCACTTGGGTTTTACTGAACCTCCAGTCCCAGGAAGCATTGCTTCAGGTGGTTCACCTGAGCATAATTATTACGGGGATTTACTGGTGGTTGCCGCATGCCGACACGTCACATGGTCTGCCACTGAAGAGGGCGTTGGCCCGAAACGCGTCTGGCAGGAAACCAGAAAAGGACTTTGTTCATGTCGTGTGCCTTTGCTTTGGCGTAATTTCCACCTGGGAGTGCATCCCAACTAGAGGCAACTCTTTTTGTATTTTGTACAGCGGCCTGCCTGGTCGCGGGATTGCACCACCACAAAATACTTGCGGGTCCGCGGCTGCTTTATTGGGGCAGCTAACTGTGGAACAGGGGGTGCCTGTTATATGCAGGGGTGCCGGTGCGAACATCGGCAATCCTTTTAAAGACATTTTTGAATGTGAGTGCCGGCGGCGACCCACTTGGGTTTTACTGAACCACCAGTCCCAGGAAGCATTGCTTCAGGTGGTTCACCTGAGCATAATTATTACGGGGATTTACTGGTGGTTGCCGCACGCCGGCACGTCACATGGTCTGCCACTGAAGAGAGTGTTGGCCCGAAACGTGTCTGGCAGGAAACCAGAAAAGGACTTTGTTCATCTTGTGTGCCCTTGCTTTGGCGTCATTTCCACCTGGGAGTGCATCCCACCTAGAGGCAACTCTTTTTGTATTTTGTACAGCGGCCTGCCTGGTCGCGGGATTGTACCACCGCAAAACACTTGCGGGTCCGCGGCTGCTTTATTGGGGCAGCTAACTGTTGAACAGGAGGTGCTTGTTATATGCAGGGGTGCCGGCGCGAACATCGGCAATCCTTTTAAAGACATTTTTGAATGTGAGTGCCGGGGGCGACCCACTTGGGTTTTACTGAACCTCCAATCCCAGGAAGCATTGCTTCAGGTGGTTCACCTGAGCATAATTATTACGGGGATTTACTGGTGGTTGCCGCACGCCGACACGTCACATGGTCTGCCACTGAAGAGGGCGTTGGCCCGAAACGCGTCTGGCAGGAAACCAGAAAAGGACTTTGTTCATGTCGTGTGCCTTTGCTTTGGCGTAATTTCCACCTGGGAGTGCATCCCACCTAGAGGCAACTATTTTTGTATTTAGTTTACATTAAGTGTGTATGTGATTTTTACCTTTTAAAACATATATAAAGTATATTTGTAAAAAAATAATGCTAGAAATTAACTCACAAATCTAAACATTAGAGGGACATAATACTTAAGAAATAGTATTTGAAAAACCTTTGAAATTCACTGAAAAAAACTGAGAATACAGGAACGTTTTAGTTATAAAACAGAATTTAAAAAACCTTTAAAATTCACTAAAAAAAGCCAAAGGTTACAGGTAGGTTATAGTTAGGAACTAGAATTTTTAAAAGACATAAAAATTTACTGAAAAAAAACCAAAGGTAGCAGGGACATTATAGTTAGGCTCAGATTTCACACATACAAAACCATAGAAAAACAGCAGTTATAGTTACCTGAGCTAACTACAACTTATACTCCCACAATGCACTGCTTATGAACATATTTCATCACTCATGACATGGTCAGTGACATCACTTATGACATCACTAATAACATCTCAAATCACATCCCTGATGACATAATTCACAGAACCACTGACATACCCACTCACACCCCCATACATCCTCTCAAACACCCACACAACCACTGACATACCCATTCACAGTCCCATACAACCACTCACACGCCCACTCACTCATCCATAGAGCCAATCATACACCCACACATGCACCCATACAGGCACTCATACAGCCACTCACTCACCCATACAGCTCCTCACACAGCCACTCACTCACCCATACAGCCACTCACACATATGGTCTCCTGTGAGCTGTGCACCTGCGCGCAGCCGTCTATCTTCCAGCGCACAGAAAGTCAGTGGCAGCGTGCACGCTGTTACATGCCTTCAAAGTCCGGGACCAATTTGAAAACTGGTCTCTAACTCTCTTTGGAGCACAGCTAGCACCACAGTAAAGAGGTCATGAATGGCAGCAAGGAAAAGTGGTTCCTTCGTGTCCTGTATTCAGTCAGCCCCTCGGCTGAAAGCTATACACTAAATGGAAAGTGTTTAGCTTCCAATATTACATTTATTTTTTAGCAGGCTCAGGTTGAAAATGAGCGCTCTGTGTTTTTTTTTCTTCTTAACCAAAGGCAATGGAAGAGGCTGCTGTTGGTTTATTTGTGAATTTAAACAATGTATGTCTGTAGCGAGGCAGGAGGCTTATCTAACACAATGTGACTAAAACAAAAACGGCTGGTCAAAAATACAGCTTTGAACCATACTGCTGTGCATAGCGCTTTAGGCCTCACTATGCACAGCGAGGCCTAAAGCGCTCTCCATACCAATGCAATTCTGCATAACGTCTTGGCTACAACAGCAACGATACACTTGTGAATGTGGGAGATTTGAATAAGGACGACCACAGGAGGGTCTGCAACTGCTTGTGCGGATGAAGCCCGACCAACCTCAGTGGCTTTACCTGGACAATCAATCTAGTTTTGGAAGCAATGAAAAACATTTTTTTTCATTTGCTGTTTTCTGCATGCTTTTTCTTATCATTGAATTTCCTTGTAAGCATTACAAAGCAACATGTGGTTTCATAAAAAAGAATGTGCCACCTTTGTACAACATCATCTCACTCATGAATATTTAGATTAAATGTGATCATAAATGTGGGCATTTGAAGAAACATGTAATTGCACTGCACCTAACTGGCAACTGTAGTGTGGGAAAAACTACTTCTTAGTGCTGTGCTTAATATATGTTTAACCCTTCCCTAACCACAGACCATTTAGTGTTGAGGAATTCTGTGTTCATCCCTTTACTTTTGTGTGTTCATTACATCTAGTGGAGATATTCTCACAGTTCATGGTTACGACAATGCTACCACAATCTCAGCATTTCTAAGATTTATAGTTAGCATGGCTTATTTTGTTGCTGATATTCTTACAATACTCTTCTTCATTTGTATTTGTGTTTTGCATGCTTTTGATTTAAATTCTCACCCCATCCACTACCATATTATGTAATACTACATGGTTTCTAGCTGCATTTTTGTGGACTTTGTACTTTAGGCTAGTCATTGCTTGGATTAACTCACATTCTCGGCATCACCTCCTGCTTACGCTCAGCAACGTATTTTTTATAATGTTTGTAGCATGTCTAAAAATCTGACACACCTAACTCAACAGCTAGGCCAAACAACTTTTAATATTTCATTCAACTATGCACTTCAAAGGGGAAACAGTCTTTACCACGACGTCTCAACCCCGCATGCCATTACCATGCGTCTTTACCACACATGCCTTTACCATGCAGTACTTTACCACGCAGTACTTTACAATGATTATACCTTTACAATTATATATATATATATATATATATTACCTACTGGCGCTTGCCAGTAGGTAGTTATAGTTAGGACCTATTTTCCAAAGGAAAAGCGTTTTTTTTACTTGCCTATATCTGTGGTGCCGTTTGACGAATCTTCATGAAATTTTCCCAAAAAAGTGTCAAGTTGGGTCTTGTTGTGCATGGAAAGTTTCGAGGTGATCTGCTAGCAGGGCCTGAGAACAAAGTGCATTCCCAATGTTAATTCCCATAGGGATTTTGAATATGACTACAGCCCAAACTGCTGGACAGAATTACACCAACTTTAGCAGAAAGGTAGCTTTTGTCCAGAAAGCACAATTTTTGTTATTTGGTGTAAACCTGGTCAGTCATTTTAGACTTATTAAAAGAAATCCACATTTGTATATATACCAATGCGGATCCTCCGAGGATCCAACAGTCACCATGCTGATATCTGATTGGCTGCCAACACTTTAACCAGGAAGTGTTGGCAGACTTCTTGGAACTCAGCTTCAGTTTAAAAAAGAAAAAGGGTGCAGTGTAGAATTACCCTGACCCCTTAGCCCTGGTCCTGGGGTCCCCCCGGGACCCCACCAGGGCAAAGAAGCATTTTTTTATATCGCAGCAAAAATAAAAAAATAAATAAAAAGAGGCACAGGCTCCTGGGCTTCTTTGAAGATTTGCCCTTGGGTGGGCCAGGTTCGCGTGATTTATTTTAAATAAGGGGAGGGGGCGCACGAGGACCCCCTCCCAATGGCTAATCTTGACCCCGGGGACCACCACCGTATGAGAGGGTGAATGAGGGTCTCATAAAAACCACTAAATCTGGATCTCCTGCAGATCTGTGTCTTCCCGACGTACTTCATCCGGTCTCTAAAACTATTTCTGCCCATCTAACTTTGATCATAAATAAGGTTCTGGGATCAGGCTGTTTTCCGGCGGCCTGGAAAAAAGCTTCTTTCCTGCCTCTTGTTTAAAAGCCCTCAGTTAAACCTTCAGAAGTGAAAAACAATATGCCCATTTCGCACCTACCGCTTCCGGCAAAAATACTAGAAAAGGCTGTGAATCAGGAGATTGTTTGTTCCTGGAAACAACCAATTGACTTGATCCAGCACAACACAGATTTAGACCCAGACACTGTACAGAATCTGTCCTTCTGGCAGGCACCGAAGAGAACAGAACTATTGTTGACAGAGGTGACAGTGCAGCCTTAGTCCTGCTGGACTTATCGGTCGCATTTGACACAGTTGACCATTCTTCCCTAGTCAACCATCTCGAAAGGATAGGGACAGCTCTCAAATTGATCCGGTCTTTTTTTTCAAGCAGAGAGCAAGTAGTGACATTGGAGGGTTACATATCTACCCCCTTTAAGATTCCCTGTGGGGTCCTCAGGGATCCTTATTAAGTCCAACTCTATTAAATGCCTACATTACTCCTCTAATTCAGCTTATCCGATCCTGTTGTTTCTCGGTGTGTTCTTACATCGACGACACCCAATTAGTGGTATGTATCTCCACAAACCCAGAAAGAGTGGCCTTGCAGTTCAACACATGCATGAGCAGTATTGCTCTTTGGATGCAGTTGAACTGTTTAAAGCTCAATTCAGAGAAAACAGAGGTGTTGTTATTTGGTAATAACACCTCCTTCTGGAACAACACCTGGTGGCCACTAAACCTGGGCCCCCTTCCAGCTCTGGTGCAGAAGACAAGAAATTTGGCGGTCATTTTTGACAACAAATTAGCCTTCATTGAGCATTAAAATATTTTTTACATCTTCCTGCTTTCTTATGCTGAGAATCCTAAAAAATATTCTACCTTTACTTCCACTAGAGCTAAGAAAATCAGTCATCCTAGCTCTAGTCATTTCTAAAATACATTATTGCAATGCTCATTATGGACGATCTCAAACACGTCTTCTTAACAAACTACAGACACATCAAAATGCAGCAGCCAGAGTGCTGTTGAATCTTCCAAAGTTATGCTCAGTCTCCAGTACCACCAGGGGACTTTAGTGGCTCCCTATCAGGGCACGAATACAGTTCAAGGCCCTTTATTGGGTCCATAAGGGAGTACATCAGGACGGTCCAGCTTTTTTGCAGTACATCTTTAAATGGCACTCTCCCTCTCGTACCTTATGGTCTAGCACCAGTAAAAAAGTACTTGTCCCCAGATTAAAAAAATCTAATTTGGGGAGAAAGACGTTTTTCCAATTCCACCTCTAAATGGTGGAATTCTTTAGCAAATCATCTACAATTCCAACCAAATCTCCTGAAATTCAGGAAGGAAACAAAAACTTGCCTTTTTAACTCTGTAGCTTAATCTTATTTCCGCTTTTTATGGTTCTTCTTGGTTTTATAGATATATATTCATTTTCTGGTTCTAATGACACTAGCGCCAAGATGCATTACGGCGTTAGCGGGCTTTACAAACCTATTAACATTAACAGTGGGTGGGTGGGGTGTGGGTGTGGGTGGGGTGTGGCCAAGTAACATGGCCAACAGGACGTGAGCTCGTTAGCTCCCGGCGGGCCGTAAAATCCTAACTAAATCCTGAATTCTGGACCCGTCCATCAGCCCAGAGCACCGCATTGTGACCGCCTTTGTGCAGTGCAACAGAGGATTCGCCCGCTTGTCAGCAGTGCCCCGGTAAAGGAGGATTTCGGAGCGAGATCACGCTGGGCCCTGGATACAGACGGGCCTGGTGACGCAGCGATAATCCAAGGCCCCGGGGACTCCGCAACATACTGAGGCCGGTGAGACTGTGGGGCGGGGGTTCGCCCCGTGAGACCTGCGGAGAGTTCTCATTTCCCCCCCCCCTTCTGAGGCACAACTACGGACCGGACTGTTCCTGGCCGGGGAAGAGGCCTGCGGCCCCGGGTCGATTGCTGCCGGGGTCGCATGTGTGCGACGGTGGAGGCGGGTGCCGTCTTGAGCCATCTTGCAGAGGCTTTGAATGGCTCTGGCAGACCCGGGCCGTGTGGCGGGCACCTGCTTGCCGCGAAGCGAAATCTGTGCATCGCTGGCCCCCTTGGGGTGGAGCAGCGCGGCAGACTTGATCTGCAGCGGTGGAGCGTGGTGCTCCATAGAGCTGGGCTAGAGGCCCCTACTGGCTGCGGCGCAGCCCTGCCGTGCCGGCGATGGTGCCTCTTGGAAAGTGCCCTCATTGACTTTCTGCATATTTGCGTGGCCGGCCCCGGGAGAATACTGGTGCCTAGGACGTTGGCGCCATTGTGGGGTGACCCCTGAGCCTGGTCCTGACTGGCCCCGCCCACAGATGGTGAGCCTTTGAAAGGAAGGCGGCTGGAGCTTCTGTTGGATTCCCGGGGCAGAGGCGGGGCCTTGTTCCACTGCTTGCCTCCGGGGCCTCCTGGAGGGGACGGGACCTCGCTGGTTCCTGGTACAGACGTGGGTTGACCCTGGGGGGCCGAGTGTGGTGGCTGGAGCCTGCCTGTGCATTACCCGGTGTGGAGAGCTGGGACCTCTATATATAAGGCAAGAACTCAAGCTTCCTCTACGAAATTGTGAGTAACATTGTGCGGAGTAGTCTGAGAGCTGCATCGACTGCGTATTATTTTGCACTCCCCACGCTTACTACTTATGTGGACTGTGGCGCCCTCGCTCTGGTCCTGCTGACGTACATTGCTGCTTGTGTGGCCAGGACAGGCTTGGAACTGACATCGGCTTCTGTCATGGGACGAAGGGGCAGTGCATGCTACTTACCTGGATTGCTGTAATTGTGTGTTGCTGTGTCTGCTGGCCTGGATTGATTAGTGGACCCCCACAGAGGAGGCTCTATTGGTGCATGCATCGCGTCGGTGGAAGCACTATCACGCAGTATACCATGCCTCGGCACCCCCCCCCCCAGCGCCTGACCAGACAGACTGGGGGGATGGAACGGGACTCGGGAGGGGAGAGCCCGGAGCCCACAAGGGCGGAACTCATGGCGGCCATACAGGGCTCTAGGAAGGCACTGGAAGATAGGATAGATACTGTCTCTGTGGATGTGAACCTACTGCGTGCGGATCTCCGGAAGGTAGCTGATAAGGTCACGAGTGCTGAAGGGGATATTGCAGAATTAAAAGGAGAGGTGGTCACCCTCAAGCAGCAGGTGGCACAGATGACTGTGGTCATGAGAGCACTGGAGAATCGTGCTGAGGAGGCGGAGGGGAGGGCGAGATGCAGCAATATTCGACATCCCGGAACGGGCGGAACAGGGGGCGGCCGAGCAGTTCCTCGAGCACTGGATCCGTGCCCAGCTGTGCCCCTAGGGCTTGTCGGATGTGTTTGTGATTGAGAGAGCACATAGGGCTCTTGTCCTTCCCCCGCCTCCGGGAGCGCAGCCACGAGCTATCATAGCTAAAATCCTCAACTATCGGGATAGAGACTGTATCCTGCGAGCGGGTAGGGAACACCAAAACCTTCAGTATGAAAACAATAAAGTGACTATATACCCGGATTACACTAAGCAAGTTCAGGAACTCCGGAAATCCTTCCTGGGTGTGAAGCGTAAGATGCGAGACATGAACGTGCAATATATGCTCTTGTATCCAGCCAAGCTGAAGGTGATTTCGGGGGGTAAGGTGCAATTCTTTGACTCCCCGGAAGCCGTCTGGGAGTGGTTGGGGATCCGTGGTGATGGATTGCCGCCTGGAGAAGCAAGGGGTCAGAAGCGACGATGGGAGACACGGCTGGAAGGAGGCCGGCGAGGGCAGCAGAATCGAACAGACTTGCAAAACACCCTGGAGGTGTCACAGCGGAGGATAACGGTGGGAGATGATGGAACGCTGCAGTCTGGTCCCCTTGTGGAGAATGCTACGGAGGCCGATTTGCTGGGAGCTGCCTCCGCTGAACCGGATACGGAGGACCAGACTCTGCCCCTAACGATAGACGTTGTGCCCGAGACTTTGTTGGAGGATCTTCCTGGGGATGTCAGGGAAAGCGATTAATCATTGACTGTTGGACTACAACACTGCTTGTTGATTCAGGTCTACTACGCAGGAGTTGGTAATGCTGTATGGTGGTGTTTGCTGCACTGGGACTTGGGGGGGGGAGTATATAGCGCTATTTGTGGGCCTGATGGGGCCTAGGGGAGGGGATGTTGCCTGGAATAAGTATATATGCAGCGGGTGCATTTTAGAATGGCTGCGGGGTCATAGATCTGTGGTGGGCGAGCGGGCGGGGGTGTGATGTTCTCTTGTTGCCCCTGTTGGGCTAAGTGGGATGCTGTGCACGTCCTGGCACGAGCGGTGGGTGGGCATAATCGCCTGTGATGGTTGTCGAGCATTGTCCGTGGGTATGGGGAGGCGGGGCTTTTGTTGGTTTAGTTGTTTTTGTGTGAATTGTTGTGGTGTTGTGCCTAAGAGCGAGTCATTGCAGAAGAATGCTGAGTCCTGGCTCGTCGCCAGACAGAAAGTGCGAATGTATGATTATGGCAGATGTAGTAAAGTTCCTTAGTTGGAATGTTAGGGGTTTAGGCACCTGCACTAAACGACACAGGGTCCTTTCATTTATTAAGCGCCATGGCATAATGATTGCGTGTCTGCAGGAGACACATCTGGATGATGCTGGGGCAGGGCGCCTAGCCAAAAAGTGGAGTGGGCAGGTGTTCCACTCGTTGTATTCTACCTATGCCAGGGGGGTGTTGATTTGGGTGGCACCTGGGGCCCCGTTTGCTCTACAGTATGCCGAAGCAGATGTAGAGGGTCGGTATGTGCTACTGCGGGGCAAGCTAGATGGCAAAGATATCAGTATATTAAACACCTATGCCCCTAATATTAATTAACCAAATTTCTTTGCAGCCTTACAGGATTTGATCACTGTAGACTAGAACACTCCCCTATTATGGTTGGGAGATTTTAATTGTGTGGTGGATCTGGAATTGGATAGATGCCCCCCTCGAAGGGGTACCAAGCCGCATATGACTAAGCAGTTGCAAAAACTAATGAGTGACATAGGCATCCGGAATGTTTGGAGGGAGCACCACCCAACCCAGAAAATATTCACTTGTTTTACACCCACTCACAACACGCACAGTCGTCTAGCGACAGAGCATCCAGCGTTCATGGCAGCGGAGATTATACACCTGGCGCGTTTTTTGTCTGATCATGCGTCGGTGTGTTGCGCGGTGCGGTGTGCGGCGGGGGAGCAGGGCTCCCATAGATGGCTGCTCCCCGTTGATAATCACCTGCAGACATTGTATAGGGCAGACCCCCTGGTGGGTGCAGACCACTATATCCCCTTTTTAGAGGGTCTACAGTTGAGGTAGATATCCGATGAGGTTAAGATGGAACTGGATGCGCAGCTTACTGAGGAGGAGCTCAGGGAGGCGATAGCTGACATACCCAGGGCCAAAGCTCTAGGGGGGATGGGTTGCCCATTGAGTATTATCAAGCATATTCAGCAACACTGGCCCGGCCGTTGTTGCAAACTTTTAATGAGTCATTTAAGAGTGGAATATTGTCCCCTGCGATGCGTGAGGGTGAAGTTTGTTTGATTCCAAAGCTGGGTGGCGATGTCCAGGACCCGGCGGCATACCGACCCCTGACGATGATTAATTTGGATGTAAAAATGTTATGTAAAGTGCTGGCCAAGTGGTTGGGTCCACATATGTCCCATCTAGTCCACGAGGACCAGTGCGGTTTCATTCCGGGCCGTAGTACGTCAATGAATAGAAGGAGGCTGGCGCATGTCTTGCATGAGACGCAGGGGGCCCCTGGGGAGATGGCGTTGGTGTCCATCAACCTTTAAAAGGCGTTTGACACGGTGGATTTGGGGTACTTGCTTGAAATCCTTGGGAAGTTGGGGATTAGACTGCGTTTTCGCAGATGGGTTAAAATACTATGTACAAACCCAGCGGTATGTGTGCGAATGGGTCAAACCAGATCGGTGCAGTGGTTGTTGGGGCGGGGCACGCGGCAGGGGTGACCGCTGTCGCTGATGCTGCTTTCTCTGGCCATTGAGCCTATGGCAATATGGGCGAGACAGGAACTGGGCCGCTGGGGCATACAAATTGGGCAGAGTACGCATCTTATCTCACTCTATGCGGATGATGCGCTGTTTTATGTTACGTCTCCGCGTGAAGCCATACCGCACTTGCTGAGGCTGATGGACAGGTTCGCGACTTATTCAGGACTGTGCATAAATAGACGTAAATCCCTGGCGTTACCCCTAGCAGGACTGCGAGATAGTGAGGCGGTGGACTTGCCTAGTCTGGGATTGAGATGGGAGACAGATCACTTTAGATATCTAGGGGTGCAGGTGGCTCATGGGGACACTAGGCTGGTCCAGCTGAACATGAACAATGTGGTGGAGTCACTGAGGCACTCTGTAGAGTTCTGGAATACGCTGCTGCTGTCCTTAATGGGTAGAATGGCGGTGGCAAAGATGGTGATGCTGCTGAGATGTCTATATGATTTGCAGAACGCACTGTGCCCGTTTCCTGCGAAAGTGTTTCGGCAACTGAATTCTCTCCTGGTGACCCTGCTTTGGGCAGGGAAGCGTTGTAGGGTTGCGCTGCAGGTGCTCCAGAAACGGTATGAGGAGGGTGGTCTAGGAGTACCCAGATGTGATCTTATTATGCGGCGCACTTACAGTATGTGGTGCAGTGGTTGGATAAGGGCGATCACTGGGATAAGCGTTTATTAGCTCGACGAGTGCAGACAGAGGATCTCCCTACGCTCTTGATGGAGGGTGCTGGTGTGAGTGCGGAGTTGTCATATGTTGTTAGACAAATGGCCTATATATGGCAGAAAGTTGTGGAACAAGTGCTGGGGCGGGCTCCCTTCCACCCGGAATTTTCTGTTTGGCAGTTGGTCCCTGTGCGCAGGATGGTGGAAAACATGTCTTTCCAGGCATTGACCGAGGGTGGCTGCAGGGTATTGGCTGATCTATATATAAATGATACCAACCTTACATTTGAGCAGGCGTGTGAAGGGTTCGGTTTGGGACAGGGGCAATATCTACAATATGCTGGTTTAATGGAAGTGGCCAAGGTGACATGGCCCACATATCCGGGTATGCCCCGTACCACTGAGACCTTGGACATTTTGTTAACATGTGGAGGGGGGCGTAGTTTGGTGTCCTTGTTGTATAAGGCTATGAGGGCGGACTCAGGGTCTTTGGCGCTTAGGGCGTGGGATGCTTGGAATGAAGATTTGCCGGCACCGTTACTGGAGAGGGAGTGGGTCAGAGTATGTACACTAACACGCAAGGTGTCTTGCAATGCCCGGCTGAAGTTGCTGCACTATAACTTCTTGCAACGGGTGTATATGACCCCGGCGAGGCGCCATCGTATTGATGCTTCCCGTTCGCATGAATGTCCCAGATGTCATGGAGCCCATGCTGGGTTCATGCATTTGGCGTGGGAATGCCCAGAAGTGCACCAGAATTGGCTTGAGGTAGTAGCACGGCTCCATGGAAGGGCGGGAACTGCGTTGGAAGCCAAGCCTGAGCAGTGCCTCTTGGGGCTGGTGCCACACCACAAGAAGAGGAAAATGGCCAACAAGTTATTGCAGCTAGCATTGGTATTAGCTAAACGGAGGGTTGCCATTTGCTGGATGGGTGAGCGGGCCCCCTCTTTTGTAAATTGGATGAGAGACGTGGGGGAGTGGTCCCTGGCGGAGGAACTACACGTGAAAGCCTGCCACAGGGACGAAAGGTTGGATGAGGACATAGCAACCTGGAGAGAACTATGTAGAGAATTGTTGAACTCAACAGGGACAGATAGTGATCAGACTGCTGAGACTGATGGTGACGATAGTAAGTAAACGCTGGTGCTTGTGTCTCCCTAACTGTATATGATGCTGTGTCTGCTTCTAAGCCATGAAACATGTAAAGTGTATCTAGCTGTGCTATGTGTTCGGGACTCTAATATGTGTAACGTAAACAAGTCAATGGATATTGTCGCAAAGGATTCTGTATATGACCGCTCAGTTTGAGGTGAAAATTTACAAATAAAGTTTAAAAAAAACAAACACTAACAGTGGGTATTTGAGTGGTTCTGTGGATGATGTCATCAGTAATGTCATCAGTGAAGTCATTTGAGACATATATATATAGATATATAGATATATATATATATATATATATATATATATATATATATATATATATATATATATATTCACTGAAAAAACCATAGGTTTCAGGCACGTTATAGTTAGAAATTAGCATTTAAAAAACCTTAGAAATTCACTGAAAAAACCATAGGTTTTAGGGACAGTTATAGTTAGTTGGACATTTCACTCGTACAAAACCATAGAAATTCCCCCGTTATAGTTAGTTCAGCTAACTATAACTCGCGCCCCCGCAATGCACTGCTGATGACGTCACATATTACATCACTCATGACATGGTCAGTGACATCACTGATGACATCACTGATGACATCTCAAATGACATCACTGATGACATCACTGATGACATCATCCAGTGACTGTGTGTTTCTGTAAAGTTTAAATATGTTTAATATATATAGGGAAAGGCGTATTGAAGAATGAGTGGTTGTATAAGTGTCTGAATGGATGATTTAGTAGGTGCGTGACTGACTCTATAAGTGAGTGATTAAACGATTGAATGCATGGGTTAGTGACTAAACTGTGTGAATGTCTGTATCCGTCTGTCTGTTGGTGTGTAAGCGGCTGCATGGGTTTGCGAATAGCTACATGAGTGTCTACATGGGTTACTGATTGGTTGTCTGAGTATATGTATGGGTGCCTGAGTGTTTGTGTGGGTGGGGTGTGTGTGACTCTGTGCATAGATGTGTGAGTGGGTGATTCACTGGGTGCATGGTTTCAAGAGTGCATCTGTGATGGACTGTATGGGTGGGTGAGTGTGTGTATGGGTGTGTTAGTGAGTGAATGTATATCTCAGTGGTACATGTGTGAGTAACTACATATGTGAAAGGCAGTATATATGTGTGTTGGAGTATATAAATGGGTATAAGTGAGAGTGTGTGATTGTGGGAGTAGCTGTATGGATGAGTGTGTACTTGTATCAGTGATTGTAAAAGAGCATAAGAATGTGCTAGTATTTGTAAGAGTAAGTGAGCTGGTGTGTGTATAACTGTATAGGTGAGTAAATGGCAGTGTGATTAATTATTTGCATGATTGACTAGGTGTGTGAGTACCTCTATAGATGAGTGATGGTGTGTGAGTGTCTATATAGGTGTATGAGTGCATATGATAGTCCAGTACTGAGTGACCGTAAGTATGAGTGACTGTACGGGTGAGTGAGTGGATGTGTGTGTAGACCTAAGAATCAGTGAGTGTGTATGTAGTTATTGGTGTTGAAGTGTCTATGGTTTTGACAATGGCAGTCTGTAATTTACAGTGGGTGTATCAAAAGTTATATTAGGGTGTGAGAAGATGCATCAAATTATCACATGGATGATGTCATCAGTGATGTCATCAGGATGTCATTTGAGATGTCATCAGTGATGTCATCAGTGATGTCACTGACCATGTCATGAGTGATGTAATATGTGACGTCATCAGCAGTGCATTGCGGGGGCGCGAGTTATAGTTAGCTCAACTAACTATAACGGGGGAATTTCTATGGTTTTGTACGAGTGAAATGTCCAACTAACTATAACTGTCCCTAAAACCTATGGTTTATTCAGTGAATTTCTAAGGTTTTTTAAACACTAATTTCTAACTATAACGTGCCTGAAACCTATGTTTTTTTCAGTGAATTTCAAAGGTTTTTTAAATGCTAATTTCTAACTATAAGGTGTCTGAAACCTATGGTTTTTTCTTTTTTAATTTCAAAGGTTTTTTAAATGCTAATTTCTAACTATAACGTGCCTGAAACCTATGGTTTTTTAAGTGAATTTCAAAGGTTTTTTAAACGCTAGTTTCTAACTATGCCTACAGAGGTAGGACATGTGAAGAAAGAAGAAAAAATGCACAGAAAGAAGCAAAAGAAATGCAGAAAGAAGCAACAGAAGTCCACAAAGACGAAGAAAAGAGCAGGAAGAAGCAAGACATGTGCAGAAAGAACCAACAGAGGAGCAGAAAGAGGCCTTGTTGCAAAATCATCCTGTGCCCACAACTTTTTCAGACGGGTACTGGTGGTAACTGACTCGGACTAACCAGGCCTAGAGACAGTGCTATGCTAAAAGACACTTAGAATACAGTGAAAACACCTACATACACTAGGGAACACTATGCGTTGGGGTTCCCCTGTGATTAGCATGACCTCCTCTGTAAGGCCCTAGTACATAATAAGGCAGGGGAATTAAAACTTTCTCTTAAAACGCGCCTCAGGGCGCGTTTGCACAGTGGTGAAGGGAGGGGGGGCCTGAGGTGACGTGTGCAAACAAGCCCTGTGGCCGTTTTAAGTTGGGAGATTAAGTCCCCTTGAATCCTGAGGGTCCCTGGGGTCCAACTAGCCCACTAGGTACCTACAGTAAGCGCCACAGAGCTGCGTTGCACAGAGGTGTAAAAAGGGGCGTGGCCTGGACCACCTCTTTGCAACGCAGCCCTGTGGCACGCACTGGAGGTACCTGGTGGGCTAGTTGGCCCCAGGGTCCCTCAGGATTCAAGGGGAATTAATTCCCCAACTTAAAACGCGCCACAGGGCGTGTTTGCACACATCTCACCTGAGGCCCCGCCCCCTCCCTTCACCACTGTGCAAACACGCCCTGTGGCGCGATTTAAGTTGGGGTATTAGGTCACCTTGAATCCTGAGGGTCCCTGGGGCCCAACTAGCCCACCAGGTACTGCCTGGTTTGGAGTGTTGACAGCCAATTAGCATACAGCTCGTGATCGGGAGGGTGCGCGGATCCTCCGCGGCCATAGATATATATGTGTTTTTACTTTTGATTTTCTCAGCAATTACTGAACGGATTTACACCATTTAACAAAAAGGGTTCTTTCTGAACCAAGAACTACCTCTTTGCCAAATTTGGTGTAATTCCGTTCAGCAGTTCGGGCTGTAGCCGTGTCTAAAGTTTCCTATGGAAAATTGCATGGGGAAAACACGTTTTGGGACCCCCCTTTTTTCTCGACCCCCGCTTGCCAAATCACCCCGAAACTTTCAGGATAGGAGCGGACCGGAGCGCCCCAGTTTTGAAAATTTCGCGATGATTCGTCAACCGGCGCCAAAGTTATTGGAAATAGAATGTTGTGAATTTCCTATGGAAAATAGGTCCTAACTATAACTATCTACTGGCGACCGCCAGTAGATAATATACACATATATATATATTATATATATATATATATATCCAACCAAACCTTTCTCTGCACCAGAAAAAGCCATTGATGCCATGATTCTTGGTAATCCAAAGCGCTTTATTTAAACACAGTATTCAAACTGCCTGCAAACATTATCTGTCCCAACGTGTTTCAGCTCTGGTATCAAGCCTTGCTCACGGGAAATAACAAACATTGCTTCCAGAAATGACCGTGTTCATATACGATTCCTTAATGGCATGATTTACAACGCCTGAGTGTCATTTCATTGGCTCCTGCGCAGTGAATTGAAATTGGCACTTAACTTTTTCTTGCAGCACATTGCTTTCAAATTATTCATTCCATGCCAATTCAGTGCGCAAAAATAAAAGTCATATTCACCAGGTCACAGGCAGTCTTTTTTTACCAAATATTAAACTCTGCATCTTATGTCCATTAGAATCTGTGAGCTTGAAAGGCATTTCAGCTCACCTCCCTTACTCGTATTTCACTGGTATTTTATTTGGGAAATCCCGTCTTTGTCCAGGAAAGCAAACGAGCGAGTGGGGCCTCTTATATTCATAAACCACCTCCAAATATATATATATATAAAACCTACTGGCGGTCGCCAGTAGGTAGTTATAGTTAGGACCTAGTTTCCATAGGAAAAGCGTTTTTTGATTTGCCAATATCTTTGGCGCCGTTTGACAACCTTCGTGAAATTTTCCCAAAAATAGGGTTGGACCGCTCAGTTTGTGTGTTGAAAGTTTCAGGGTGATTCGTCAAGCGGGGGCTGAGAAAAAAGGGGGGTCCCAAAGCACGTTTTCTCCATGTTATTTTCCATAGGAACTTTATTACAGGCTACAGCCTGACCTGCTGAACGGAATTACACCAAATTTGGCAAAAAGCTAGGTCTTGGTTTAGAGTGCGCCCTTTTTTTTTAAAATGGTGTAAATCCGTTCAGTAGTTCCTGAGAAATTTAAAAAAGAAAAATATCGATATCTGAGCACCAAGGAGGAGTCGCGAACCCTCCCGAACACGAGCTCAATTTTGATTGGCTGCCAACACTCCAAACCAGGAAGTGTTGGCAGCCATCTTGTGACTTGGTAACAGAGTCACAAGAAATCAGTAGAAAAAAAGGTGAAAAACAAGAAAAGGGGGCAGGGTAGAAACACCCTGACCCCCTAGGCCTGCTCAGGAAGCCTTTAAAAAAAAACGGCAGAATTCGCGCTGGGTGCGCGAATCCTGCCGAGAACATTTTTAAAAAACAAAGCGCGGGCTTCGCGCTTCGTTATCTGTAAGCCCCCGGGTGGGCCAGGTCCTGGGGGCAATGGCAAAATATATAGCTGGGGCCCGTGGGGGCCCCCGCAGCCCCGGGGACTGCCAACTCCCCGGGGCTATACTAATTATATGCGGGGGCACCCGGCCCCCCCGCAACCCCGGGGACCACCACCTCCCGGGGCTTGTTTATTAAGATGCAGGGGAGCCCTCCTAGGTCACCCCAAGCCCCGGGGACCACCACCTCCCTGGGGCTTTATTTAAATATGCGCGGGGGCACGAGGCCCCCCCGCTGCCCCAGGGACCGCCACCTACTTGGGGCTTAAATTTATTTTTATTAAAAATGTGGGTGGGGGGGCCTCACAGACCCCCCCAAGCCCCGGGGACCGCCACCTCCCCGGGGCTTTCATCAAATTATTTGCAGGGAGCCTTGCGGGCCCTCCCAAGCCCCGGGGACCACCACCTCCCCGGGGCTATGTTAAATGATGGGAGGGGGGCCATGGGGCCCCCCTCCTGGAGCCCTTGATGGCCCTGGGGACCGCCACCCCCCAGGGCCGGCTCCTGCAATGTCCCGGGGTGCCCACCCCCGGGACATTGCTGTTTGCTATGGCAGGGCGGGAGCCGTGCGGCTTCCGCCCTGCCATAGCAAACACTGCTTTGATTTTTGGACGCGAGAGCAGGAAACCTGATTGGTTGTCTGAGTATATGTATGGGTGCCTGAGTGTTTGTGTGGGTGGGGTGTGTGTGACTCTGTGCATAGATGTGTGAGTGGGTGATTCACTGGGTGCATGGTTTCAAGAGTGCATCTGTGATGGACTGTATGGGTGGGTGAGTGTATGTATGGGTGTGTTAGTGAGTGAATGTATATCTCAGTGGTACATGCGTGAGTAACTACATATGTGAAAGGCAGTATATATGTGTGTTGGAGTATATAAATGGGTATAAGTGAGAGTGTGTGATTGTGGGAGTAGCTGTATGGATGAGTGTGTACTTGTATCAGTGATTGTAAAAGAGCATAAGAATGTGCTAGTATTTGTAAGAGTAAGTGAGCTGGTGTGTGTATAACTGTATAGGTGAGTAAATGGCAGTGTGATTAATTATTTGCATGATTGATTAGGTGTGTGAGTACCTCTATAGATGAGTGATGGTGTGTGAGTGTCTATATAGGTGTATGAGTGCATATGATAGTCCAGTACTGAGTGACCGTAAGTATGAATGACTGTACGGGTGAGTGAGTGGATGTGTGTATGTGCCATGCGGCCCCCCTCCTGTACTATTTTTTTTTTTAGGCCTCCCTCCAAAATATTTTTTTTTTATAATGCTGGCCAGGCCCCGGGAGTGGGGTCCCCGGGGCCAATAGCAGCCCAGGGAAGGGAGGCCACGTGGCCCCCTTCCCGTTTTAAAAGAAAAAAAATGCTCAAGCCCTGGGGGATGGGGTCCCCAGGGCCCAAAAAATAGTAAAAGAAGGGGGGCCACACAGCCCTCTTCTACAAATATTTTTTTTTTTTAAAGCGGGCATCTCACCGGAGGCCTCCGCCCCCTCCCTGCAGCACTCTGCAAATGCGCCCCCTGGCATGTTCTAAGTTGGGGGATTAAGTCCCCTTGAATACTGAGGGTCCCTGGGGGCCAACTAGCCCACCAGATACCTCCAGTAAGCGCCACACAGCTGGATTGCAGAGAGGTGGTCCGAGGCCATGCCCCTTTTTACACCACTCTGCAAACACGCTTCTTGTCGCACTGATGGTGGGGCGATGAGGTCCTCTTGTGTCCTAAGGACCTCAGGACACAAGTGGATTTCATCCCACGAGCAGCAGTGCACCAGGAGCTGCGTTTGCAGAGTGGTGTAAAAAGGGGGCGTGGCCTCTGACCACTCTCAGCAATCCAGGTGTGTGGGACTTACTGGAGGTACCTGGTGGGCTAGTTGGCCCCAGGGACCCTCAGTATTCAAGGGGACTTAATCCCCCAATTTAGAACATGCCAGGAGGGGCGTTTGCAGAGTGGTGGAGAAAGGGGGCATGGCCTGTGTCCAGCTTTCAGCAATCCCACTATCTGGGACATACTGGAGGTATCAGGTAGGCTAGTTGGCCCCTAAGGACCCCCAGCAGCGAAAGGGACTTTAATCCCCATCCAAGAGCGCACCAGGAAGTGCATTTGCAGAGTGGTGGGGAAAGGGGGCGTGGCCTGCTATGACAACTTAGCAATCCTGCTGTGCAGGACTTACTGGAGGTAATAGGAGGGGTAGTTGGCCCCAAGGTTGTCCTTGGGGGCCAACTACCCCTCTTGTTACCTCCAGTAAGTCCCACACAGTGGGATTGCTAAGACGTCTTCGGAGGCCATGCTCCCTTCCTCCACCACTCTGTAAACGCACCTCCTGGCAGACTACGGGATGGGGGATGAAGTCCAATTTACTCCTGAGGGACTTTGGGGGCCAAGAAGCCCTCCTGGTACCTCCTCTAAGTCCTATGCAGCGGAATTCCTGAGCGCTGGTCGGAGGCCCAGCACCCTTTCTCCACCACTCTGAAAACGTGACTACTAAAAGAAGCATCTTTCTGCACCTCTGACTTAGAGGTAGTTTTAATCCCCTGCCCTATTATGTACTAGGGCCTTACAGAGGAGGTCATGCCAATCACAGGGGTACCCCAATGCATAGTGTTCCCTAGTGTATGTAGGTGTTTTCACTGTATTCTAAGTGTCTTTTAGCATAGCACTGGTTCTAGGCCTGGTTAGTCAGAGTCAGTTACCACCAGTACCCGTCAGCAAAAGGTTGGGGGCACGGGATGACTTTGCAACAAGGCCTCTTTCTGCTCCTCTGTTGGTTCTTTGTGCACATCTCTTACTTCTTTCTGCACCTTTCTTCTTCTTTCTGGACTTCTGTTGCCTCTTTCTGCATTTCTCTTGCTTCTTTCTGCGCCTTTCTTCCTCTTTCTACACATGTCCTACCTCTGTAGGCATAGTTAGAAATTAGCATTTAAAACACCTTTGAAATTCACTGAAAAAACCATAGGTTTCAGGGACGTTATAGTTAGAAATTAGCATTTAAAAAACCTTTGAAATTCACTGAAAAAACCATAGGTTTCAGGGATGTTATAGTTAGTTGGACATTTCACTCATACAAAACCAGAGAAATTCGGCCGTTATAGTTAGTTCAGCTAACTATAACTCGCACCCCCGCAATGCACTGCTGATGACGTCACATATTACATCATTCATGACATGGTCAGTGACATCACTGATGACATCACTGATGACATCTCAAATGACATCACTGATGACATCATCCATGTGATAATCTGATGCACCTCCTCACACCCTAATATAACCTTTGATACACCTACTCTAAAATACAGACTACCATTTTCGAAACCATAGACACACCAATACCAGTTACTACATACCCACTCACTGATTCCTAGGTCTACACACACATCCACTCATTCACCCATACAGTCACTCATACATGCGGTCACTCATCAGTACAGCACTATCATATGCACTCCTACACCTATACAGACACTCACACACCGCCACTCATCCATAGCGTTACTCACACACCTAGTCAGTCATGCAAAAAGTCAATCACACTTCCATTTACTCACCTATACAGTTATACAAACACCACCTCTCTTATTCATACAAATACTTACACATACTTACTCTCTTATACAATGACTGATACAACCACACACTCATCCATACAGCCACTCTCACAATCAGTCACTCTCACATATAGTTCATTTATATACTCCAACACTCACATATACTGCCTTTCACATATGTAGTTACTCACACATGTACCACTGAGACATCCATTCACTCACCAACACACCCATACACACACTCACCCACCCATACGGCCCTTCACAGATGCACTCTTGAACCCATACACCCAGTGAATCACCCACTTACACATTCATGCACAGAGTCACACACCCCCCACTCACCCACACAGACACTCAGGCACCCATAAAGATACTCAGACAACCAATCAATAACCCATATAGACACTCATTTAGCTACTCACCAACCCATGCAACCGCTTACACACCAACTGACAGACTGATACAGACATTTACACAGTTTAGTCACTAACCCATGCATTCACTAAGACACGTTTAATCACTCACTTATACAGACAGTCACGCACTTACTAAATCATCTATTCAAACACTTATACACCCACTCTTCAATACCCCTTGGCATATATATATATAAAAAATACTTAAACTTTTCAGAAACACACAGTCACTGGATGATGTCATCAGTGATGTCATTTGAGATGTCATCAGTGATGTCACTGACCATGTCATGAATGATGTAATATGTGATGTCATCAGCAGTGCATTGCGGGGCGCGAGTTATAGTTAACTGAACTAACTGTAACGGCCGAATTTCTCTGGTTTTGTACGAGTGAAATGTCCAACTAACTATAACGTCCCTGAAACCTATGGTTTTTTCAGTGAATATATATATGTGTATATATATATATATATATTAAACGAGATGAATGGAATCACGCCTAATCATAGGACTGGGGACTGAGATTTCCCATGGACATAATTTAGTTGCAGAATTACACATACATTTGGGACAGTAGATAATGGCTGTGAATTCAATATAATTCTGAATTTGGTCTTCAAATAGTTAAGAAAACTCTCTCTTTTTTCTTAATGAACAGTCTTTACACCAATTCTTCTTAAATTGTGACAAATGATATTCCCTCTGTTCTCCGACACTCCTGTTAGCTCCTCGCCCTCCTTAATCTCCTCTCCATCTCCATTCCTCTGCATCCTGAATCTATATATTTTCTATGATTGTGTCCTGAATTAGTTACTTGCATCTTGAGTTGCTGAGCATCAGAGATTGAGAATGTCTAGAAATTAAAATCTAGACTTGTCAGAACGACACATGGACAAATGTATGACAGTTTGAAGGCGCATAACAGGAGCAATCTGGAACAAAGGATCCCTAAGATGTACGGACCTCTCTGAAACTGAAAATATATTTGTCAGAATAGACTACTTTAGTATGAGTGTTAACGAAATGTTCAGTATGTCCATGTTTTTTAGTCAAGCGATTATTCTTTGTTAGTAATGTTATACAATGAAGATCGAATATCGAACGTTAGCATTAAGGGTATCCAATTGTTAAATACTCCATGTGCATCTGTCATGAATTACAACAATCTTTAATAGAAAAACCTTTTATAGATATTTTGGATCGAGATATTTATACACATTCTTATGAAATTGCTCAGCACACGCACTTTCTTACGATCGCTGTGACTCTTTCAGATTGATTGTTAGAAAAAAATCTTTCTTATTCTGTCTATTTAAGCTTTGCCTGTTTCAAATAACATCCTGAAAATTAATTGTAATATACTCCATTTATCAAGGGGAGACTCAGCTTATATAGAATATGTGTACTTCACATGAACATGAATTGTAGATAAGCGGAAGTATGATTAACAGTCTAGTTGTTGTTTTTTGCTTATCACCTGAATAGCACGAGAGCACTTTAACTAGGCGATCTAGATGATGCAATTTGTTGGGGGGACAGTGTGTAAGACAGAGGAGCACAAAAGTGGGAGGCATTTACAGGGGATGGAATGGATAGCAGAGAGAACTGAAGAGGGGACAAGGGATAGTAGAAGGCTGTGTGGCGAAACGTGTAGACCGTCCATTCACTTGCACTAATTGCACCTTAAAAATGTTAAAAATTCAAAAAATTGGTAATGATGAAATGAAGAACATTTACAATGTACCCGAGTCTACGAGTGCCGTGTTTCTCGTCAAAGGTGATGAGATGGTGAAAGCATATATATATATGTATATATTAGGAAGGGTGTGGGTTATTGGGTGGGAAGGGTAATTTTAGGGTTTAGGGTGGGTGTGGGTTTTTGGGTGGGAAGAGTAATTTTAGAATATAGGGTGGGTATGAGTTTTTGGGAGGTAAGGGAATTTTTAGGGTTTAGTGTGGGTTTTTGGGTGGCAAGGGATTTTTTAGGGTTCAGGGTGGTTATGGGTTTTTGGGTGCCAAGGGTAATTTTAGGTTTCAGGGTGGGCATGGGTTTTTGAGTGCAAGGGTAATTTAAGGGTTTAGGGTGGGTTTGGGTAGTAAGGGTGTATGTATGTGTGTATACATTTATACCACACATATGCCTTTACAATGAAAATGTCCATTGTAAAAACATGCGTGGTAAAGGCATGCATGGTAAAGACACATGCGTTGTAATGATGGTGTGGTAAAGCATCAATGGTAATGTGTCAAGATGCAGAGGACTCTTACCATGACTTGCACAGGAACAGAAGTTGCTATTTCCCAACTCCCTCTCAGAGATACCTCGGAGACCGATGATAGACCTTGTCTCCAAGAATACACCCAAGGGGGAAGGGGGAGTGGATAAAATAACAAACGACAGAAGAGGCTGATTCCGGAATTTCGATTTCCAAATTTCTCCCTCTAGTACTGGTCTGCTCTGGGTTGAGTTAGCACTGAGGAAACCTGGGGAAACTAAGCTTAAACAATTACTGCAACTCCTACTCTACTCTATTCTTCCTTAGTATTAGTTTTCTTATAGTCTACGACCTACCCTGGATCCAGAAAACTGAGCTTCTCTTCTTATTCTTTTACTCAATTCTTTCTATTTTTGTATTGCGAGTTTTTCTTTTCTTATTCAGAATAGTATTCTGACAGTTCAACCTGGAAAATTAACGTGTCACAATTAATGTAATTCTTGTCTATCTCTTACTCTATTCTTAAGTACTACTTTTCTTTTATGAGTATTCTACCTACCCTCACATCTGACTGCTGAGCTTCTCTTCAATCAATATATATATATATAACTCTTTTCCATACAGCTTTTTAAGTTTCTTCAGCTTAAGCTTCGTGTTGTATTCTGAGTTATAATTCCCAATAATAACTTGTCTTCTTTTTTCTTTCTGTTTAGGAATTGCTTATACTTCACACTAAGGTAAGTTTCCTTATTATTTACATATGTACATTATTGCTTTTCATTTCCATAGTTAACATGCCACTGTAACCTTAATATTATATTGTCTTGTAAGGTTATGTCACTTAGCTGATATTAATCTTTTCTTTTCCTCAGGACGGCTGCCAGAATGCCGAAAATTCTTCAGCTCCGAAGAGACTCCTTCTGAAGACTCCGAGACTCGACAGGGGAGGAGCGTCGTCTGTCAAGAAATGCCCCCGACACTTCGCGCTTCAGAAAATGAAGTGCGCAAACTCCAACTCTGAAACACTTGGGAGGTCCTACACCCGACGGAAATTAGGACGAAAGGAAAAACCGAAAGCAACTAACCGCCGCAACTAAGAAAAACTCGATAGGAGCAGAGCAACTACAAACAGGTACCGGTTCAGGTAATTACCTCGGTGAAGTGCACAATCATTAGGAAGCGCGCGCTTCACTAAGGTTCCAAATCGCTCGTGAAGAAAAACACTAGGCCGTAATGTGGGTGGAGGGATCGGCGGCCATCTTAGAATTCTTCTTGTGCCACAGCATTTTCCAAGAGAAACCTTTTACTTGATTCTTTTTGTAGCGCTTCTTGGTCTGCAAAGTACATATCGTTCTAGTTGACTGATCTGGAGGCCTGACAGTACCCCCCAACAAAGGAGGTCCTTCCAACCTTGGTTTTGTTGGAAATCTTTGGTGAAAAGATCTTACCAATCTTGGGGCATGAACATCAGATTCCAGCCCCCAGGAACCCTCTTCTGGCCCATAGCCCTTCCAGTCAACTAAATAGTACAGTTTCCCTTTTACCTTTCTAGAATCTAAAATTCCTTTTACTTCGAATTCTACTCCGGATTCTAGTTGGATAGGTTTTGGAGGTAAATCTTTTCTTAACTCAGGAGATGCTTTCTTCAACAAGGAAATATGGAAGGCCGGATGAATCTTAAATTTGGTGCACCTCTGACTTAGATTTCAACCGGTAAGTTACTGGATTTATCTTTATCTCAATCAGATAGGGTCCAATAAACCTAGGTTGAAATTTTCGATTTCCTTTTAGCCTAAGGTTTTTTGTACTTAACCAAGCACTATCCCCTACTTCTGAAGAAGGGCCTTCTCTTCTCCTCCTATCTGCATAAATCTTGTATTTCTTTTTTGCTTGCTCTAAGTTTTTTGACGCAGTTTGATGGACTTGGTTTAAGTGTGACACTAAATCTTTGACTGCAAGAACAGAGATTTCAGTTTGTCTTACAGTAGAGTTTGGATGCCTACCGTAATTTAAATAAAATGGAGAATATCCTGTAGACACATTCTTGGCATTGTTATGTACAAACTCAGCTGCCCACAAATATTCTGGCCAATCTCTGTCTTGCTTTAGAAGGAACAATCTTAAATACTGTTCTAATTCTTGGTTCACCCTCTCGGTCTGCCCATCTGTCTCTGGGTGGTAACTGGTTGAATATCTGGCTTAAATTCCTAAACCCTCTACAAAGGCTCTCCAAAAATGGGACAAGAACTCGGTATGAAATTATGATTTTGGGAATTCCATGACTTCTCACTATCTGTGTGCTGAAATGAACGGCTAGTTGTCTAGCAGTGGGAACCCCTTTTAGTGCCAAAAAGTGTGCCATTTTCGTAAATGCATCCACTATTACCAAAATCGTGTTGAAACCCTGACTAGAAGGTAAGTCAACTATTAAATCTAGGGTGATTGTGCCAAGGAAAAGGAGGGGTAGGCATGGGTTGTAACAACACCTTTGGGGCCTGTCTCTCAGATTTTCCCTGAGCGCAAAATTCACAAGTTTTAACATATTTTTCAATATCTTTATTCATCTGTGGCCACCAATAACTCCTCTTCACCAGATCTTCAGTTTTCAATTCTCCTTTGTGTCCTGCCAGAGGATTATCATGACACTCATACATTGCTTGATCTCACAATTCTTTGGTTGGAAGGTACAAGGCCCCTTTATAGTAAGGCAGTTGATGTTTGATTTCTCTCCCGGCCTCTTGTTTGACCCATTCCGCAATTGCTTCTGGATTTAAGGCTTGAGTAACTTGCTCCTTTATATCAATGGGTGTCGTTTCACATACTATTCCAGATTCAGGTATTATAGCTTGGGTTTCCATCTGACTCTTTTGATTTTCAGTATCCAATCTGGACAAGGCGTCCGCCTTTCCATTCTGAGCTCCTGGCCTGTAGGTGATTACCAAATCATAGTCGGCAAAGTATAGTGACCATCTGAGTTGCAGGGGTGTTAAGGTCCTAGCAGATTTTAGGAATTTTAGATTTCGGTGATCAGTGAAAACGGTTACTGTGTGTTTGGCTCCCATGAGATAGTGTTGCCACTCTTTAGAGGCATCTTTGATGGCCAACAACTCCTTTTCAGTTATAGTGTAGTTTACTTCGGTTGAAGTTAGTTTTCTTGATCTGTAAGCAACGGGGTGGAGCTGACCCGGTTCCTTATGCCTTTGGGATAGCACACCCCCCACAGCTTGATCGGAGGCATCAGTCTCAACATAAAATGGTTCTGAAGGATCTGCATGTAAAAGGATTGGAGCTGAAGTAAAGTTTTCTTTTAATGATTTAAAGGCTTCTTCTGCTTCTCCTGTCCACTCGAAACGGATTCCTTTCTCGAGTAACCTAGTAAGAGGTAAGTATCTTTCGTGAAAATTCGCTGATGAATCTTCTATAGAAGTTCGCAAAACCTATGAAGCTTTGGACCTCCTTCACGCTAGTAGGCGACTTCCAGTCGATCACTGCTCTTATTTTTCGTTCATCCATGTTTATTCCAGTTGGTGAAAGGACATAGCCCAAAAACTCAACATGAGAAACATTAAAAGCGCATTTTTTTAATGTTACCAATAATTTGTTCTCTCTGAGTTTCTGCAACACTCTTCGTCCCTGTTCTTGGTGTTTATTCTTGTCGACTGAGTAAATTAAGATATCATCAATGTATACAATGACACATTGATCGATGAATTTACTTAGGACGTTGTTCATAAAATGCTGGAAAGCAGCTGGGGCATTACATAGCCCGTATGGCATCACCTGGTATTCAAATAAACCCAACCTCATTCTGAAAGCTGTCTTCCATTCGTCCCCTTCTCTCATTCTGATTAGATGGTAGGCCCCTCTTAAATCTAGTTTTGTATAGATTTGCGCTCCTTTGACCTGATCCAACAAGACCAAAATGAGGGGAAGAGGATATCGGTTTTTCTTTGTGATTTTGTTAATTGCACGATAATCGATGCAAGCCCTCAAATCTCCCTCCTTTTTGGGCACAAAGAACAGAGGCGAAGACAAAGGGGATTGAGAAGGTCGGATAAAACCGTTTGCCAGGTATTTGTCTAAATATTCTTTTAGATGTTGATGTTCTTTTTCTGTCAGGGCATAGACCCGGCTACAGGGCATTTTGGAATCTGGTTCCAGCTCAATCTTGCAGTCGTACATGCGATGAGGCGGCAATTGCTCAGCTTCTCTTTTGTTGAAGACATCTTCAAAATCCTGATATTCAGAAGGTATTTCCTTAGAATTGATTATGCACATGGAAACTCCTGCTGCACACAATGAATGTGCAGGATTACCTCCAGTGGTTCTTTCAGCTCCTCCAAAGCAATTTCCCTTGCAGTATTCAGAGTCCATCACTATTGTCCTAGCGCTCCAATTGATGGTTGGGTTATGCTCAGTGAGCCATGGCAACCCCAATATAAGCTGAAACTGGGGGGCATCGATTAAATTGAATTGAAGTACTTCTCTATGTCCCTCTAGAAAAATCATCTGTACTTGTTCCGTATGGCTCACGATGGGCCCAGAAGAGAGGTTTGTCCCATCCACTGTGCGCACAGGCTCGCTTTTGGATTTCCGTATGGCTCTCAATCCCACCTTGGCTGCAAATTTTAGGTCGCAATAATTTCTGTTGGCTCCCGAGTCTATCATTACAGAACTTCTGTCAGGGTTACTTGTCGAAATTTTATAATCATTGACAATATCAGGTGTGGTGAAGACGACTGCAGGGTATTCGCCACTCGATGTTTGTTTGGAGTCGTTTCCTGATTAGCATCCACCCGTCCAACTCCTCCTACAGGTGGTGCTGCAAGTTTTCCTTCGGCTTCAGTGCAATCTTTGGCTTCTTCGGACAACCTCTCACGAAGTGACCACTTGATCCAAAATACAAGCACAAGTTGCCCGCTCTCCTTTTATCTTTTTCTTCTTTAGTTAAAGGACCCCTTATAGTTCCTATTTGCATAGGTTCCGTGCCTGATGGTCCTTCTGTAGGTTTACTGGCTTGGGATCTGACTCTATCAAATCTTGGAACAATTGGCTTGAAGTCTCTTCTCTGTTCCCCTTTTCTTTCGCCTTGACGGAAATCGATCTCTAGAACTAGATCCACTAGTGCCGAGATCTCTGTGGGACAATTTGGAATCTGAGCTAAGACGTCCTTCAGCTCGTCTTTTAGCTCTCGATAAAAAACCGCTGCTCTTTTACTCTCCGGCCAGTTTGTTTCCACAACTAGTTTGTTAAATTGAGGCAAATATGCTACGAGGTCTCTGTTCCCTTGTCGTAATTCGAGCAATTCATTATCGACGGCTTGAGAGATTCTTCATCTGTCGAATATACGAAGAAATTCTTGTTTAAATCCTTCGTAGTTGTGTAATATTGCATCATCGGGGGAAACTAGTGGCATGGACCATGACGCCGCATCACCGCTTAAATAAATGCCACTCTGG
This sequence comes from Calotriton arnoldi, assembly GCA_963921515.1. Classification (NCBI taxonomy): domain Eukaryota; kingdom Metazoa; phylum Chordata; class Amphibia; order Caudata; family Salamandridae; genus Calotriton; species Calotriton arnoldi. The sequence continues at coordinate 122,909 of CAWUFW010017915.1, forward strand.
ATTGCGCGTCAGGGAAAATTGATGGACGGCACATGAAATGTAATGAGCATTGAGTGAGGAATACTTGTGCTTTTTGAAGATCCCCACTAAAGCGTTCCGGAGGGGCCAACGGAATAACTGGGGACAACGAGTGCACCACTTGTGTAGTTAACCTAGTGGAACTTTCAGTGGGAGAGCCCAAGGTTTCCTTTCCTGAACTAAATTGTTGTCCCATTCTTGAAGCTAACTCTGCTGTTTCTTTCCTTGAGCTTATCATCTCCTGTCTTAGGCTTTGATTTTCTTCTCTAACGGCTACTAGTTCTTTTTGAATAGCTTCTAGAACCGTTCCTAAGGCTTGTAAATTAATTCCTTCAGCCATTCTGTTCGGGTGCAAGTAGAATACGTGGGCACTTCACTCTGTCAAGATGCAGAGGATTCTTACCATGACTTGCACAGGAACAGAAGTTGCTATTTCCCAACTCCCTCTCAGAGATACCTCGGAGACCGATGATAAACCTTGTCTCGAAGAATACACCAAAGGGGGAAGGGGGAGTGGATAAAATAACAAACGACAGAAGAGGCTGATTCCGGACTTCCGATTTCCCAATTTCTCCCTCTAGTACTGGTCTGCTCTGGGTTGAGTTAGCACTGAGGAAACCTGGGGAAACTAAGCATAAACAATTACTGCAACTCCTACTCTACTCTATTCTTCCTTAGTATTAGTTTTCTTATAGTCTACGACCTACCCTGGATCCGGAAAACTGAGAGTCTCTTCTTATTCTTTTACTCAATTCTTTCTATTTTTGTATTGCAAGTTTTTCTTTTCTTATTCAGAATAGTATTCTGACAGTTCAACCTGGAAAATTAACGTGTCACAATTAATGTAATTCTTATCTATCTCTTACTCTATTCTTAAGTACTACTTTTCTTTTATGAGTATTCTACCTACCCTCACTTCTGACTGCTGAGCTTCTCTTCAATCAATATATATATATAACTCTTTTCCATACAGCTTTTTAAGTTTCTTCAGCTTAATCTTCGTGTTGTATTCTGAGTTATAATTTCCAATAATAACTTGTCTTCTTTTTTATTTCTGTTTAGGAATTGCTTATACTTCACACTAAGGTAAGTTTCCTTATTATTTACATATGTACATTATTGCTTTTCATTTCCATAGTTAACATGCCACTGTAACCTTAATATTATATTGTCTTGTAAGGTTATGTCACTTAGCTGATATTAATCTTTTCTTTTCCTCAGGACGGCTGCCAGAATGCCGAAAATTCTTCAGCTCTGAAGAGACTCCTTCTGAAGACTCCGAGACTCGACAGGGGAGGAGCGTCGTCCGACACTTCGCGCTTCAGAAAACGAAGTGCGCAAACTCCAACTCTGAAACACTTGGCAGGTCCTACACCCGACGGGAATTAGGACGACAGGAAAAACCGAGAGCAACTAACCGCCGCAACTAAGAAAAACTCGATTGGAGCGGAGCAACTACAAACAGGTACCGGTTCAGGTAATTACCTCGGTGAAGTGCGCAATCATTAGGAAGCGCGCGCTTCACTAAGGTTCCAAATCGCTTGTGAAGAAAAACACTAGACCGTAATGTGGGTGGAGGGATCGGCGGCCATCTTAGAATTCTTCTTGTGCCACAGCATTTTCCAAGAGAAACCTTTTACTTGATTCTTTTTGTAGCGCTTCTTGGTCTGCAAAGTACATATCATTCTAGTTGACTGATCTGGAGGCCTGACATAATGGCATGCGTGGTTCCATCATACAACCACTTCAAAAAGGAATCCCATTGAAAATCTAAGCGCTTTGCAGCCTTTTCAGGGGGTATAAAGCGCGATATGAATGCTCCATTACATAGTAAAACAACTAGGCAAACATGTCAATGTTCCTCTTGCATGGACTTGTTTGGGTGGGGGACTGGGTTCATAGGGGATCCTGTTAGGGTGGATGTGTAGGTTCTTCAAAGGCCCAGTCAGGGTGGACATACAAGTGTGGACTCACAGCAACAGAAATGTGGAGCAAGCTGCTATGGCCTATACCACCTGTCCCATTACCCAAGGTGCACCTTGTATTCCTGGGGGAGATGACACAGGCAAACCTCTCAGAATGGGGTAAACAGACCTGGCATACGCAGCCTTTCCCAATACCTTCAAATTGATGCTCACGGTTTTCTTGAGTCAGAATTACGATCTTTAGCATTGATGCCTTTGTGATGCCTACTTCTGAAGCCTTGGGTACAATATTACAATTGCCATCTCACAACTAAGAAGCCAAACCCTGAATGAGGGTGGAGTTTGAATAGTCCCTTTCCTGAAAAGTGTTTTGTGCACATTGACATACATGCCCTGAATTTGTGGAACTGCCTAGAGATGATGCAATTTGTTGGGGGGGACAGTGTGTAAGAAAGAGGAGCACAAAAGTGGGAGGCATTTACAGGGGATGGAATGGATAGCAAAGAGAACTGAAGAGGGGACAACATTTCAGATAAGAAAATTGATAAGAGACGTGTAAAAGGTGAGGGAAAGCATGCAGATAAGAGAGAAAGGGATAGTGTGCAAGACAGAGGAGCAGGGTAGTGGGAGATGTGTAAAAAGATGCAAAGGAAAGCAGAAACATAAGAGAAGCAGTAGAATATTGCAAGATGTGTAAAGGAGAGGGAACAGAGTGTAGACAGGAAAGAAGCAGAACTGTAAAAAAGGAGACACATAGGAGATGTGTAAACTGTCTGTAGAGGAATTAAGGAATATCTTTTTCTTTCTGCCATCTAAAGCACAAATATACATAGCCTGTGCACTCGCATAGTAAATCAATGCATGTCTTCAGTGCATGTAATCCTAGCTGCAGCGCACAGCAAACACAAAGAAAATTAGTGGGAACATTGCTCATACAGCCACTCACACACCCATGCAGCCACTCATACAACCACTCACAGATTCATACAGCCACTCACACACCCACTCACAGACCCATACAGCCACTCACAATCCCATTCACAGACCCATGCAGCCTCTCACACACCCACTCACAGATGCATATTGCCACTCACACACCCACAGACTCAGCCACTCACACACCCATTCTCTGACCCATACAGCCACTCACATACCCACTCACAGACCCATACAGCCACTGATACACCCAATCACAGACGACTCATATAGCCATTCATACACCCACTTACACACCCACTCACTCACACATACAGCCATTCACAGACACTGACTGTGCAATACAGCCACTCACATAACCACTCTTACTCATATACTCACTCAAACAGCTACTCACTCACCCATACAGCCACTCACACACCCACTCAATCACCAATACAGCCACCCACTCACCCATACAGCTACTCACACCCCCACTTATTCACCCATACAGCCTCTCACACACCCATACAGTCACTCACACATGGTTACAGTCACATTGCCACTCAGAGGACATATGTAAGTTATAGTATCAAGCATTAGTAGTACAGAAAAAATAGTAATTTAACTTATGCAGTAGCTTAGTATATCACTTTAAGTCTCAGAACACATTTACGAAACACTTACATTCAACGGGATGATGTCATCAGTGATGTCATTTGAGATATTATCAGTAATGGCATCAGTGATGTCACTGATCATGTCATGAGTGATGTAATATGTGAGGTCATAAGCAGAGCATTGCAGGGGCAGCTCAGGTAACCATAACTGCTGAATTTCCATGGTTTTGTACGTGGGAAATCTGAGTCTAACTATAACTATTGGGTGGTAAGGGTATTTTTAGGGTATGGGGTGGGTAAGGGTTTGGGAGGTAAGGGTAGTTTTAGGGTTTAGGGTGGGTAAGGGTATTGGGGTAAGGGTGTTTTTAGGGTTTAGGGTGGGTAGTGGTATTGGGTGATAAGGGTGGTTTTAGGATTTAGGGGTGGGTAAGGGCATTGGATGGTAAGGGCATATTTAGGGTTTAGGGGTGGTTGAGTTTAGAGGTTACAGATAAGGTAATCTACACATATATTTGTATATATATATATATATATATATATATATATATGTATATATATATATATATATATTATCTACTGGCGGTCGCCAGTAGATAGTTATAGTTAGGACCTATTTTCCATAGGAAATCCGCAACATTCTATTTGAAATAACTCTTGCGTCGGTTGACGAATCTTCGTGAAATTTTCAAATTTTGTGGCCCGCTCCGGTCCGCTCCTATCCTGAAAGTCTTGGGGTGATTCGTCAAGCGGGGGCCAAGAAAAAAGGGGGGCCCAAAACGTGTTTTCCCCATTCATTTTCCCATAGGAAACTTTAGCCACGGCTACAGCACGAACTGCTGAACGGAATTACACCAAATTTGGCAAAGAGGTAGTTCTTGGTTCAGAAAGAACCCTTTTTGTTAAATGGTGTAAATCCGTTCAGTAGTTGCTGAGAAAATCAAAAGTAAAAACACATATATATCTATGGCCGCGGAGGGTCCGCGCACCCTCCCGATGACCAGCTGTATGCTAATTGGCTGTCAACACTCCAAACCAGGAAGTGTTGGCAGCCATCTTGTGACTCGGTAGAACCGAGTCACAAGAAAACAGTAAAAACAATCGTGCAAAACGCAAAAAGGGGGCAAAAAATGCGCTGGGTGCGCGGATCCTGCCGATAAAAACAAAAACGAAGCGCGGGCTCCCGCGCTTCGTTGTTAATTGGCCCCCGGGTGGGTCAAGTCCCGGGGGCATGCGGGGTTTTATTTAATAATAATATGGGGGGCCTCTAAGGCCCCCCCAAGCCCCGGGGACCACCACCCCCCAGGGCTATAAAAAAATAATGGTGGCGGGGGGGCACACGGCCCCCCGCAGCCCCGGGGACCGCCACCCCCCGGGGCTTCTTTTTTTATTTTTTAAATTACGTGTTTGGGGGGATCGAGCCCCCCACACGCCCCGGGGACTGCCACCTCCCCAGGGCACTAAATAATAAAATGTGGGGGTCCGTTTAGGACCCCGAGCCCCGGGACCACCACCTCCCCGGGGCTGTGCTCAGGATGGGAGGGGGCCGCGTGGCCCCCTCCTGGAGCCTTTGGTGGCCCTGGGGACCGCCACCCCCAGGGCCGGCTCCTGCAGTGTCCCGGGGTGCCTACCCCGGGACACTGCTGTTTGCAATCACAGGACGGGAGCCTCGTGGCTCCCGTCCTGTGATTGCAAACTTGCTGCTTCATTGAAGCGAGAGCAGGGGAACCTGCTCTCGCTTCAATGAAGCAGCAGAATTAGCTTTTCCATAAGGGGAGCTGCATGTCAGCAGCTCCCCTTATGGAAAAGCAATGCCGGCTCCCGCAGGACGCGGGGAGCCGGCGGGACCGTGTGGGGATTGGGGACCCCCCACGGTCCCCAACGAGTGGCCAGGCCCCGGTGGATGGGGTCCCCGGGGCCATTAGTGGCCCGGGAGGGGGGCCACGCTGCCCCCTCCCCAAAATTTAACTAAAATAAATAATAATTAAAAAAATACAAAGGCCGGCCCCGGGGGATGGGGTCCCTGGGGCCTAAGGAGGCCTGAGGAGGGGGGCAACGCAGCCCCCCTCCATGATTTTTTTTTTTTAAAAGGTGGCAATGACCCGGGGGATGGGGTCCCCGGGCCAAAATTGGCCACGGGAGGGGGGCCCACGCGGTCCCCTTCCCGTTGCTTTTTTAAAAAAAAAATAAAAGGGGGTCAGGCCATGGAGGATGGGGTCCCCAGGGCCCAAAATAATTAAAAAGAAGGGGGGCAACACAGCCCCCTTTTTTAAAAAAAATAAAAAAAATAAAAATCCGGCATCGCGCCGGAGGCCACGCCCCCTCCTTGGCAGCACTCTACAAACGCGCCCCCTGGCGCGTTTGCAAAGGGGGAACAAATTCCCCTTGAATACTGGGGGTCCCTGGGGGCCAACTAGCCCACCAGGAACCTCCAGTATGCGCCACAGGGCTGGGTTGCAGAGAGGTGGTCCAGGCCACGCCCCTTTTTACACCTCTCTGCAACGCAGCTCTGTGGGGCTTACTGGAGGTACCTGGTGGGATAGTTGGACCCCAGGGACCCTCAGGATTCAAGGGGACTTAATCCCCCAACTTAAAACGTGCCATGGGGTGCGTTTGCACAGTGGTGAAGGGAGGGGGCGGGGCTAAAGGTGACATGTGTGCAAACAGGCCCCGTGGTGCGTTTTAAGATGGGGAATTAAATCCTCTTCAACCCTGAGGGTCCCTGGGGGCCAACTAGCCCACCAGGTACGTCCAGAAAGCACCACAGAGCTGCGTTGCAGAGAGGTGTAAAAAGGGGCGTGGCCTCTGAACACCTCTCTGCAACGCAGCTCCCTGGTGCATACTGGAGGTACAGGGTGGGCTAGTTGGACCCCAGGGACCCTCATGATTCAAGGAAACTTAATACCCCAACTTAAAACGCGCCACGGGCGCGTTTGCACAGTGGTGAAGGGAGGGGCGGGGCTTCAGGTGACATGTGTGCAAACAGGCCCCTTGGTGCATTTTAAGATGGGGAATTAAATCCCCTTCAATCCTGAGGGTCCCTGGGGGCCAACTAGCCCCCCAGGTACGTCCAGAAAGCACCACAGAGCTGCGTTGCAGAGAGGTGCAAAAAGGGGCGTGGCCTCTGAACACCTCTCTGCAACGCAGCTCTCTGGCGCATACTGGAGGTATTTGGTGGGCTAGTTGGCCCCTAGGGACCCTCGGGATTGAGGAGGAATTAATTCTCCAACTTAAAACGCGCCACAGGGCGTGTTTGCAGACATGTCACCTCAGGCCCCACCCCCTTCCTTCACCATTGTGCAAATATTCCTCTAAAATCAGCCGAATTACAAATTCCGATTTACTCACCTGTTATCAGGAGAGACCTCAGTGCTGCATCTTTGAGCCCAGTACTGATCCTGAAAAGTAATTTTAACCGTACTTACCAGTAACTTGAATTTCCTTCCATAGGATATCATTGCCTGCTTTTTGCTGAAAAAGTTTCTAAGTGTCGATTTTTGAAACATACAAATATTCCTCTAAAATCAGCAGAACTACGAATTCCGATTTACTCACCTGTTATCAGGAGAGACCTCAGTGCTGCATCTTTGAGCCCAGTACTGATCCTGAAAAGTAATTCTAACCGTACTTACCAGTAACTTGAATTTCCTTCCATAGGCTAACATTGACTGGTTTCACTTGGAAATTCTTCTAAGTGTGGAGTTTTGGAACTTTATAATATTCCTCTAAAATCAGCCGAACTACGAATTCCGATTTACTCACCTGTTATCAGGAGAGAACCCAGTGCTGCATCTTTTAGCCCAGCACTGACCCTGAAAAGTAATTCTAACCGTACTTACCAGTAACTTGTATTTCCTTCCATAGGAATCCATTGTCTGGTTTTCAGCAGAAAAGTTTCAAAGTGTCGATTTTCACAAACTACAAATATTCCTTAAAAATCGCCTGTATGACTTAAACGCATTCTTTCAACTGTTTACAGGAGATGCACCAGTGCTGGATCCAGGATCCACCACTGAGTAAGAAAAAGTAACGATAACACTACTTACCTGGTAAGTGAATTTCCTCCCATAGGATAACATTGGTGATTCTATGTGAAAAAGTTTCTGTCAACTTTTAAAATACAATAATATTCCTTAAAAATCACTACTGTAACCAAAACGCTTTTACTCAACTGTTTACAGGAGATGTCCCAGGACTGAATCTAGGATCCAGTCCTGTGGTTAGAAAAAGTAATCCATAAAGTAACTAATTGCATTTAACTAGAAATTCACATTGAGCTCAATGTTGCATTGTGTTTGAAATTGTGTTGCCCATTGCAACAACTGTAACTACTGTACTTAAAAGTCTATTGCTTATTTGCAAACTATTTAACTAAAGTAATTCATTCTGAGAAAGTATATTTTGTAATGTAATGTATAATGTAATTACAATGTAATTTAAAAAATAAAATATCTAAAAATAAATAGTTTAAAAAATGTAGTCAAAAAAATAAATATAACAATTAATACATTTAAAAATTGTCATTTACAAAACCTTTGAAATTCACTGAAAAAAACCATAGGTTTCAGACATGTTATAGTTAGGAATTAGCATTTAAAAAACCTTTGAAATTCACTGAAAAAACCATAGGTTTCAGGCACGTTATAGTTAGAAATTAGCATTTAAAAAACCTTTCAAATTCACTGAAAAAACCATAGGTTTTAGGGACAGTTATAGTTATTTGGACATTGCACTCGTACAAAACCCGTGAAATTCCCCCGTTATAGTTAGTTCAGCTAACTATAACTCGCACTGCTGATGACGTCACATATTACATCACTCATGACATGGTCAGTGACATCACTGATGACATCACTGATGACATCTCAAATGACATCACTGATGACATCATCCACGTGATAATCTGATGCACCTCCTCACACCCTAATATAACCTCTGATACACCCACTCTAAATTACAGACTGCCATTCGCAAAACCATAGACACTCCAACACCAATAACTACATACCCACTCACTGATTCTTAGGTCTACACACACATCCACTCACTCACCCGTACAGTCACTCATACTTACAGTCACTCAGTACAGGACTATCATATGCACTCATACTCCTATATAGACACTCAAACACCGCCACTCATCCATAGAGGTACTCACACACCTAGTCAGTCATGCAAATAATTAAACACACTGCCATTTACTCACCTATACAGTTATACACACACCAGCTCACTTACTCATACAAATACTAGCACATTCTTACGCTCTTATACAATCACTGATACAAGCACACACTCATCCATACAGTCACTCTCACAATCACACACTCTCGCTTATAGCTATTTATATACTCCAACACACATATATACTGCCTTTCACATATGTAGTTACTCACACATGTACCACTGGGACATACATTCACTCACTAACACACTCTTACACACACTTACCCACCCATACAGTCTATCACAGATGCACTCTTGAAACCATCTACCCAGTGAATCACCAACTCACACATCTATGCACAGAGTCGCACACACCCCACCCACACAAACACTCAGGCACCCATACAGATACTCAGACAACCAATCAATAACTCATATAGACACTCATGTAGCTATTCACAAACTCATGCAGCCACTTACACAGCAACAGACAGACGGATACAGACATTCACCCAGTTTAGTCACTAACCCATGCATTCAGTAAGATACGTTTAATCACTCACTTATAGAGTTAGTCACGCACCTACTAAATCATCCATACAGACACTTATACACCCACTCATTCTTCAATACGCCTTTCCCTATATATATTAAAAATATTTAAACTTTACAGAAACACACAGTCACTGGATGATGTCATCAGTGATGTCATTTGAGATGTCATCAGTGATGTCATCAGTGATGTCACTGACCATGTCATGAGTGATGTAATATGTGACGTCATCAGCAGTGCATTGCGGGGCGCGAGTTATAGTTAGCTGAACTAACTATAATGGGGGAATTTCATGGGTTTTGTACGAGTGCAATGTCCAACTAACTATAACTGTCCCTAAAACCTATGGTTTTTTCAGTGAATATATATATATATATATATATATATATATCTCCTTCGGTTGCTTCAGCGTACTGCCTTTGGACTGCCAAACCACCAGTGGAGCCAGAATTCAGTGCTACGCCGAGCTCTGTGTAACTTTCAAAATCGCTCACTGTTTTTGAAGAAAGCCTTGCCACTCTGCAGTGTTCAAAGTTGCTGAAGCAATGAATTGTAACATAGAACAATAACTGAATACGCATGATATTGAATAACAAATTTGTGTTATATGAATGTATATTTAATGACCAGCCCTTCCAAAATGTCGCCGGTATATGCCTGACAGAATGTTGTCCTTTCTTTATGTTTGTATGCACGCAAGAAGAGCTTGACTGTTTAAATACACTAAACTTCCGATGGTTAGCATCATGACAAAGGTATGCATACAATGAAACGCATTGATGTTAGTTCATCCGCTAAGAAAATAAACTGCAGTAACATCCACATTTTTCTCTGGAGTACAGAGGCTTTCTTCAAAAAGAGTGAGTGATTTTGAATGTTACACAGCGCTCAGCATAGCATTGAATTCTGTACTTTCTTCACACACAGATTTTACTATGTGACAAGTGTCCTTTGATTGTACTGAGCTTTTAATGACATTTGCAAGGAAAATTAGCTAAGAGACAGGGCGGACATTATTAATATCTCCTGCATCTGCACAAAACTTTTTCAAATGGGGGAAACATTACCAATTTTAAGGCCTTTCAGAAACCTCCATGCACAAGGGACAAAAATACTAAATTTGACCAGCGTGGTAAGAGTCGATAATTCAAGTCTTGATGGAATGGGTCAATAACAAATGTTTGAAGGTTGCTTCCTAGGAATAATTTGCAGCCTATCATCCTCTGAGATATTTTTTGAAATGTAGCCACTTGACCCTGGATTTACAGTACAAGTTCAGGTGTTTGAGAGTCTGGAAGTTGAGGCAGTTGCTCAATGGATTTCACTTTCCCAATTGGCAACAGGTCCTCAAAAGAAAATGAAGTTAAAGGGTTATTGGGAAATTTTACAGCGGCAAATAGTTGTTTAGGACGTTCACATTAAAGATGTGTCTCAAAGTTTTTGGCATTCATTCAGCTATCCAGGTTGGAAGAGGAGGGCAATTATCTAAAGGTATGCTCCATCATTCTAACAGATTTTCATTCTTCAAAATGTTTTCCAGAGAGCAATGGCAGAGATGGTTTAGATCTTTTTCTTTTACTTGTAAGATGTGCTAACTCATCAAGGAATTTAGTCATGCATTCATTCACTGTTTGGTTGTTATCAATAGTTTTAGTTCTGCGAAATGAAATGCCCTTTTTGGGTTCACCATAGGTGTCACCTATGTGAAAACTAACAAGAAAGTTACTGGGAAATGTTCAGAAAATCAATAGGTATTGGGTTATAAATAGTGAGGAAATGATGTTTCAAGATAATTGAACATGATGGAACTTTTAGTGCGGGTTGGTTTACAGCAGTACTGCACAGATTATTCCCTATTAGAAACTAGGTAAACATATTGACAGCAATGTCATTAGAATCATGAACAGAGCCCTCCATCAGACTGTTGTGTAGTTCCTATAGTAGCCATGCAGGACCTGCGCGTTTGGATAACATAAACTGCGGGTTTGGTGGCAGACTGGCTCTGTACACCCCCACCGCGTATGTTAGCCTGTTTTGCATTAGCTAGCTCACAGTGCCACTAGAATCTCCTCTTATCGGGGAGAGATTAGTTTCTGGCACCCTTAGATCATGACAACCCTGATCCCTCAGAATCGTGGAAACAATGTACTACTCAGCTGCGGCGGATTTTGTGCCCTCCCATTCCAGACGTCTCTGACGTTTTGTGAGTAGGTTCTCTGAGAATAGCATGACTGAACTACTCAGATTCTACTGTTAAATAAGTACCCAACCAACGTTGGTGGCGCCATGTCGTGTAGTTCCTATAGCACCCTTGCAGGACCTGCGCGTTTGGATACCATAAACTGCGGGTTTGGTGGCAGACTGGCTCTGTACACCCCCACCGCGTATGTTAGCCTGTTTTGCATTAGCTAGTTCACAGTGCCACTAGAATCTCCTCTTATCGGGGAGAGATTAGTTTCTGGAAACCTTAGATCATGACAACTCTGATCCCTCAGAATCGTGGAAACAATGTACTACTTTTCGCTCAGTCACTCGTGCTTACTTATTCGGTTTGTCTCAGAGAGTTACACAGAATAAACAGTCTGGGCGTTTCAATAAGTATTTATTGAACAGTTGTTATTCTAGTGCAGAATATATGTGCTGCAGCAACCAGCAGACAGTAGCAGAAATATATATTTCAGCAGTACAATAAAAGTGAAAGGATAGTACAGTTCTACCATATTGCAATAATAATGGTTACATACATGAGTATATAAAATGCATTATAAAAGTGTGCATACTCCTACGATGCCTAACTAGATGTACCTAAGTGTACCTAGCATGTGTGTAGGTCTAAAAACCTAAGAGCCAAGAAACCCTCCAGGATTTAGTCAAACCCCATTACCTGAAGAGAGAGAGTGTGGGACCCCGTCCTGGTCTCGAGTTAGACACCCCGCAAGGGCTGTGTTAGACCGCTGTCAGCTGGAGCGACTGCATGCAGGAGCCTCAGCGTCTCTGGTCAGTGTGTCGGCATGGAAGTCTCGGTTCCCTCTATCTTACCGTGGCAAGATGTGGTGTATTTATACCCTAAAGTGGCCCGTCCCTCAGTATGGTTTGTATTGGTCTTGGTTAGACATGAGGAAGACGTCAGGGGTGAACTTTGTACATACATATTATGCAGGAGATGTAGTTGGTGAATGCTCATGCATAATTTATGAGTACATTGTAGGCCTGTGTTCGGGAAAAACCCTTCAGTGTTCAAACCACAGACTAGATAACGTTCAATCCTCAGTGTTCGTTGTGTACTGTAGGGAACTAATGTAGGTGAAAGATCATGCCTATATTAGGACATAGGAGATCATGACTATAATAGGGCATATACGATTATGACCATAATAGGGCATATACGATTATGTCTATATTAGGATATATATGAACATGTCTATATTAGGGCATATATGAACATGTCTATATTAGGGCCTCTATATGAAACATAACACCCACTCCTCTTTCGAATTGGATGACAATGACCATACTTAAATCTGGACAATCTTAAAAATATACTTAAAACCAGCTAAACACATGACTTTAAAAAGACGTTAAAATTTTTTAAAATGTTAAAAAAGGCTATGCTTTCTTGTCACTTGAAAAAGTCAATTTTGTCCCACTTATAAAAGTTGCATCACTACAAGCAGAATAAGGCCATGCCTTTCAAGCGAAAGTGTCAATTTAAGAAATGTTCCAAATTTTGTTCGTTTATTTATGAAACGAAGTGGAGAAGCCGAATTCTTTCCCAGGATGCGATGAGCCAATTCAAGATTAAGTGTCCTGGCTGGGAGATACAGCATTATCGGTGTTAGCTACTGCAGACGACAAATCCAACGCCTCACAGAGAACATCAATCGCACATAGATGGAATTCAGCACTGCCAACAGTCGGTGCTGCAGCAGCTTGTGCGGCAGTTGTTACCTGGGTGCCTGTGGAGGAGCCACCTAACCCAGCAGGAGCAAACGGCACCTGTGGATTCTCAAGGAATGCATTCATCAGAATCGGAAGACGCTGGGGACAATGCAGAGCATGGGCCTTTAGGGGGTCCAAAATAGCATCCATGTCCGGAGGCGTATCTGATGGAAACGTTAGACAGAGATCCAACGCGCATTCTTCTCCGCAAAACAGGCATCGAAGAACAGGTAAGATGCAGTCCACCCAGACTGGTCTAAATGATATAAACCAAGAGGTGTTCAGTTCTCTTAGGCAAGGTATACCCAGAAGCCGCTCCATGAGTATGTTCACCATTTCCTCGGAAATTGGGCCGTCCATTGCTTAGCAGTAATATTACAATCAGGACTCCTGCAATTATGAACAGGATAAGCGGTAGACCTCCAAAGACGCTTCCCAATACGGAGTGTATAAAATTTGGGATTACTCCGAGGACTGTCTGAAAGGTGCTTAATAGTCCTGACCCTATGGTCTTAAATAGGTGTACAATACCGCTCGTATCAGACATATTAAAGATACGACCCACCATTTCTGTGAAATGAAAGGGGCAGTTCGTACGTATAAGCGCTTGTATCTCAGTTGAGGTCCTTGCAACTTGAAGTTCAAAGGTTTCTCAAGCGGAGGTTAAGGGCACGGGTTGCTGCAAAAGCATGGCTTTCAGTCTGCTCAAAGTGTCAAATTGTATAAAGGAAACATTCAATGAAGGCCATAATGGCGCCTCCTTGACTGTGTTTAGTGGCGGAAACAATACTTGCATACAGCAAGTAACCCTTGAGTTAACAGTGACCAGATAGGCGACGCCCGGAAGCATCCCACAGCAACCTTGATCGCTTAGCATCAAGTAACTCCCATTCGAGAGCAGCTGGAAAACCAGCGTGATCATGGCCGCTGGGGTCCCTGACATGTGACAAGATAGATTCGCTACCGAATGACTACATGCTCCGTGCAGAGAAATATCCTGACACATGAGAGAACCGCTTAAAGCGTTCTTGCAGTTTGTACCACTCAGAAACACTTCTCGATCCCCACTCCGGCATCGAAATCTTTATGGTAACTCCCAAGTTTCCTTAATATATCCCTTACCCATCTTTTCATATTTACCTGCCTGCCTTTGCTCAAGGCAATATTGAAACTGAAACGTAGTGACCGGCAGAGTGATTTGGCCATGAATTAGCCATTCAGTTGATGGTGATTCGGCTACAGTGAATGGTAACCTTTCCAGTTTCTCAATACGCAGCATTGTATATTTGGCTCCCCTTTGTGCCATTTCTGTTTGTTTATCGGTTAGATTGTATCCCGAAAACAGAGACGTGGTGTTTATGAAACGCCAGGGCACGTAGCCTGCACGCAAAGATTGCAGCGTCCAGCTTAACATTATAATTGAACGTAACTGAGATTGCCTGTGTTGTAACAAGGCTAAGTCTTGTTCTAATACGTCAATTGCCGAAGATACAATGTTGCCTAAGGAGTAAATCCTGGAGGTCAAAGTTGTTAACCCATTATCCACTACAGCTAATGCCTTCTCTAAGTTAATACGGTCTATTTCCCGTATTCTTTCTGCAGCCTCCTGTTGGGATATTTTCCAGTTTTCATTATAGTAGGCATAAATGCCAGCATATATGAAACGTTTCTGACGTGTTTTCCTTGGGCCTAGCAGGAAATCCCTAAGGTCTACATCAGGTGTGAGTAAGGTCAAGTGATGTTTTACTTCCGTGAGTGTTGAGGTTTCTAGCCAATCAGGGCACACCTTCCCAACACTATAGGATGTCACTACCCCTGGGTGTTGTCTTTGTACATAGCGTGTATCTGGCCTACTGATACTAAACCCCTCGGTTATACCTAGGAATCTCTGTTGACATGTGTTCGTGTCAACGGGCCAAATCAGCCATTCTGTCCAATTGGGATCTGACCTGTTGTACTGGAGAATGTCATCTAATCCTACCCCATGTGCAGTTGAATTCTGCCCCCCACCCATCTGTGATGTTGCTGGAAACCCAGGTGTGTTCATGTCCTTATTCTTGGCTAGTCCAAGACAGGATGTCTGTTGCACAGTTTCATTTAGAAATATCATCTGCTGCGGAACGAGGCATGCTCTAAAAAGCGCTTCTGTTCCCTGGACCTGCCAGTCCCTAGAACCCCAGATTGATTTTTAAATCTATAGTGTCCTTCCATAGGTCGAAACCCTGTGTAGGCAACTAGGCCATAAAGGAAGCAGAGTAAATCTGTTTGGTGTTAGTCAACATAATTTTCTGTGCTGATGTTGTTGCCACTTTGTAATAAAATGACTTTGGGTCAGATGTGTTGAACCCTGAAAAGTATGTGAATTTCTGTGCAAAGGTTTGAGAACTACCTTTTGGAGGAGTTGGGCAGTGTTCCCACTGGTGGTATTCAAATACATTTCTAGGTCTTATAGATTTGTGCAAGAAATGATGACCATAATGTTGGTAACAGTACAATGTATCATAGTCTGAAGTGCCTTCTAACATTTCATTGTTCGGAAATGCTGCAGTTTTTTCCAAATCAGACATCATATTATTTACAGTTTCAGTGTCCCAATCATCAGAAAATGTACTGGAGGTAGTGATATCACTTAAAGAAATTTTAAATACATGTTTAAGCTTTAAAAGTTCAGTCGGACCGAAAATATCGAAATCAATTTTATCCCATACTATACCGTCCGGTATAGGAACTGCTGTGATGTTCACTAAAGACAAGTCTCTTGGTTCACCATGTGAAGATTGGTGTGGTTTTAAAATTAAATTAACCTTTTGGGCTGTAGAGCTCTGTTGAAGGTATCGTCCATTAATAAGCATACTAAAAGTTATCATTAAACCTAGCCAGAAGATGAAAAATAGAATCCCAGTGATATACCATAGTTCTATCCAAGGTGACACCAGGTAAGTCTTTTTAAAAAAGTTCAGAAAGTCAATGAGTTTTTGTTAGTGTGATTTTTTGGCTGGCGTCGTTTCCGGCTCGCTTGGATCCAGTGAAAACGTATCAAAGTTCATGAAATAGCCAGAAGCAGTTCGATCAATTGTTGGAATTGCATCGGGATTTGTTGAAATTGGATTTTGCTCTTGACGAGGCATGTTGACGTAGACGTCTGTAGTCGGTCTTATTGCAACTTTGTTGTTAAGTTGATTTTCTTCTTGAAGTTGAACTTCTTGTTGAAGTGGAACGAGTTCCATAGCATTGTTGCTTAGTTCTTTATTCCGTACAGGTGGCTCTTCAAACGTGATGAGTCTTTCTGTTTGAACTTCTTGGATTGTAGCAAGAGGAGGGTGTCTGCTACTGTGGAGTCCACGTGGCCTACTGTTTAGTATCGGCCACATAGTGTGGTTTGATTAAGTTGATTGAGACAAATCTTTTCTCCTTTTTTCCGGCAAGAGGCGGCAGAAGTACAGTTCTTGTGCCTTGGATTGCTAGGACCGGTACAGCTGTTCTGTATGATGGCCCAAATTCTTTCTTGTCTGCAATCTTCTCTCTGACCAGATCCCCAACTTTTGGGATCCAGACAGGTCTTGCCGTTCCTGCCTTGACTTCCTCAGTGGCGGTCTGTTTTAAGTGGACGTTGCTTAGTTGTGTCCTGAATTCATTTAGATCCTGTAAAACAGCCAAACGATCATGGATATCAAATGGTTTTTCATCCACCACTGCGCCTTCACAATCAAGATCAGGTACCGTAGTGAAAGAGGCACTCTTGTGGTTTGGCACCCTATGATGACCTTCGACTACCATCATTTTAACTGATTTTAGTGTAATATTTTACCCTAGCCTTATTGTAGGACGGTCCTGCATATGCCTGCTTCTCTTCTTTCTTGTAATCTTGCTGTCTTTCAGTGGGAGCTGTCACGGAGTAGAACAGTCTTGCCAAGAACAGAAGTTGTGGGATGTGCATTTGAAAGCGTGAGAGGGAGAGAGAGGTGTGGAATGTCGAAGTGCAGTGTTGTGAGCAGCGATGCACACATGTGCTCGGTGTTGTACATTGAGAGATAAAGTATGTGATGCTATAGGACATTGAGAGATGAAGTATGTGATGCTATAAGCAGTTGTGCAGAAATGTGCATTGTGTTGTACATTGGTGAGAATTATGAAGGTCTTACTATTGGCTTTGACATGGCCTCATGTCATCTTGTTTTCTGACTTTGCCTTGCTTCAGCTTTTGTGCGTGCACAGCAGTACTTGCAAGTTGTTTGGGTTATGAGAATTATGAAGGTCTTACTATTGGCTTTGACATGGCCTCATGTCATCCTTTTTCCCTGGCTTTGCCTTGTTGCAGTTTTTTTGCGTGCACAGCAGTGCTTGCAAGTTGTTTGGGTGGTTGCCAGATTTTGGTAAACTTCGTTTTGTTCTAGGTGGGATGGCATTAGCAATATGTATCTTGATATCATTATGTTGCTGTATTCAGTGTGTGCATAATCTTTTATCTATGCTTCGACCCCAAGTAGCTAATTTTAGACCAGTGTGTTATATGAGTCAATGGCCAAAGGGTGGAATGTAGTGATTGAGAGAAAAGTGTTTTGACCATTAACTTCGTTGTGCATAACTGACTCCATTTTCTGAACTGACGCCATTTTCTGTGCTTGCACGTAGCTGCAAAGTGGGGAGGGCATGCTTCTGCTCCTCACTTGTTTTTCGTACTTCACTGACCAGAGTGAACTGGATATTATCTGTGGAATGTACAACTCTGCCTCGGAGTCAAAATACGGGAGCTTGGCCAGCCTCCGTCTTGGCCTTGACGCAGACTGGTACAGCCAGCTCGGTTTTTTTCTAATGAGAAGGGGGAGAGGTTTTCTAGAAGCTTCGCTTCACTTTTAGTAATGGTATTTAAGCTGGGAACCTTCGAGGGCCAGGTGGAAGCTCACCACAGAATAGACGTTTTGCTGTGGAGGTGACGGAATTTGAGTCCTGATCGAACTCCTTCCTGGGCTGGTGAAGGGCTCCCCCAGCTTGAGTTGGCAAGGATGTTGCTTAATCGAGCGGTGAGGTGTTCCTAACCATTTTGTATATATTTTCTACTCTTTGCTACTTGTATATACTGCATTTTATTCTAATTGTACATTTTAGTCACTTGATACTTGGGAATCTGCATTTACTGATATATTTGGCCTACCGTTCTAAAATGTTGCATTAATAAACTTGTGTGTGTTATTTTAAATGCACCTGGATTTGTTTTCTTGCCTTGCCTAAAGGGAGTGCTGCGTCTTTTCCTCGTCTTTAGGGAGTGCTGCTCAAAGTGTATTATTTAAAGGTGCAGTGGTATATTTGCCTCCAAAGTGGGAGTACAGGGTTTGGGTGTGGCTTATTGGTGAGAAGTCACATTCATTACATCTTGGCGTCACTTGCAGGATTCGAACGTTGAATTTTAAAAGGGGAAAAAACATGTTTTCTAGAAAATTGAAAGCGGATTCCCAGATACCAATTGATATACCTGGATGGGAGGTAGTCCCATACGGTGTGCTAGCCCATGAGTGGGCTAATTGTGCTGGGTTGAGTGAGAATTGGAGTGTGTGTTTAGCTGACGCTGAGCCAGCACAAGTGGTTGCGTGTTTGCAAAAAGTGCCTGTGAAGAAAGGAGAGGAGCTTGCTACGTTAGGAATAAGAGGCTGGATCCTCTTAAGTGCTTATCGTAAAATGCATGAAAAATATGTTCAGCTGCAGAGTGGATTTGAAAAATTAGAGAAACAGTTTGTTGAAGCTAAAAATGCCTCTACGATGTTAACCTGTCAGAATAAGTTATTGCATGATAAGTTGGAAACCTACCAGACTGTGGCAGAAAAGGCTGCAGTTCGTATCGCGCAATACAAGTGTAGGAAAAGGAGAGGAAGGGTTAACAAGAGAAAAGTACGTTTAGCTATTGCAAAGGTAGGAATTGACCTGAAACGTGGGATGGAAATATTTGGGATTCTTCAGAGTTTTCAGACTCTGGAGGAGAGTGTGATCAGGCTGGCAGCCAGGGTGAGTCGGAAGAACGCAAAGTGATTCAGGCGCAACCCATATATCGTCGGAAGATACAGGGTGGTCCAAATTATCCACAGGGGTTGCAATGGACAGTATGGAGGATTTTACTCAGCAGGAGATTAATGACATTTTAGACAGAAACAGTGGTGTCATCTTGAATGAATTGTTTAGCATGTATCAAAAATTTGAACATTTGGAAAAAGAATGTAGTGAGCTGAGACGGGAGTTGGCTGATGCTCAGTTTGAAAACAAGCCTTTGAAAAAAGAGTTAAACATGTACCAAGCTCTGAAGCCGTTTGTTTTGACCAGCTATGATAAGTCATATGTGAAAAATGTGAACTTGGAGAACGTGCCAGTTAATCTGCAGGCTTCACAGACGGTCTTAATTAATTCTTTTGAGGATGTTACTCAGCCAGAAAGGAATGTGCAGGGAGATAGGCAGACCAGTCTGTTAGCGATCGCTGGTTCCAGGTATAAATCAGACATGGCAGCGAATGATGAATCTTGCTCTACATGGAAAAACGTTATCCTGAAAAAAGATGTTTTAAAAGCATGTTCAATTCAGAAAGGAAACAGTGTATCATGTGTGCCAGTTCAGAAGCAGTGTGCTATTTTACTTTTAAATTCAGATGCTGGACAAATACAGATGCTTTTGCGCATTAAAAGACACTGGGCAGAGGGCAATAGGATATAATGTGATTTATCAATGGGAGGTAACCACTGTTATAAAGTGGCATATACAGAGACTGTAGTTTTGCATGAACAGTTTGTGCAGGTCCCAATAGAAAGTCCAGGGGTGGAGTTTGAGACACCGGATTCCCCAGTGAAGTGGCAGGTTGTACTGCAAAGCGCAGCTACTGTGCATGACAGAACATTTAATTCCCTTACAGATGAAAAGGCTAAAATCTTGGAGACCTTGGTGGTGACACACGTGTGCATAACTAAATACGAGCACCTAGGAGATAAGGACCATACAAACAGGTGGGCAGAAAATGAAGGGATGAATATTCCCCTAGATTTACTCAGAACTGTGATTCTTATGTGTCAGAATGCACAAGCCAGACCAGTCCCACAGAAGGAGAGGGGCGTGTTGAAGAAAGGAAAATTACCAGAGCAGACAGAGCAGCTGGATTGCCTTGGGCTTCTGCCAATTGATAAAGGGAGCACGTATCCAGCAGTGAGTGGAGAAATAGTCAGGAAGGAGACTGCCCCAGCCCTTCTTACTGTGCAGGGAAAAAGAGAGTTTCATCCCAATACCAAGAATTCAGAGGCTGAAGCGTGGGTAGAATTCTCAGACAATTCCCCAGAGCCAGCAGTGAACTGTGCAGACAGGAATGATAATATTGTGCCTTTAGACTTAAAACAGGGACAGGAAAACGTGCGCTTTTGAAAAATGTTTTTTGCAAGAAGAGTGATGCTCGTTTCTTTTCCAGGTCATCATACTGCGACGTGTTGGTGTGCCTGATGTCTCTGCCCGTGTATGAGTGCCCTGTATGGGTGGGACCACCCCCCAAGCCTGCAGGGATCACCGGACAGTGCAAGCTGACATCCTGTGGCTGAACGGACCAGAAAGACCTCCAAGACCGATGAACTGATTTAGTCAACATGAAGTACAATGTACACAGTGACCATTTTAAATGTACTCTGGAAGGCTGTGTGTCTTTCACACAGAAGGACTGTTTGTTTAAAAAGAAATAGAACAACAAAGATGTTGGGAAATTTAAATTGAAGATATTTTTTGAGTTGAAGATAAAAAGAAGATGTTGATGTTGCTTTTATTTTTTAGCACTAAATATATAAGTTTGGCTGCTTTCTCAGTAGAAGTTCCAGTATTAACCATTAGAGACATTAGGAGCATTACCGAGTTCAAAAGTTTGACTCATTTATTTTGTGTATCCATCAAACATTTATTCTTGCTGAGTATCTAGATATGCATGGGCTATTTCTACATGCATTGAAATGATTATTACATGCTTTTATGATTTCACAGTATTATACTTGTGCTTTTAGTTCAGCACATGAGTTTCTGCTTCAACATGTGCTTTAATCGTAGTTGTGCCTTTAATTAAGAGGTTTGGTTTTGATATATGTAAATGGTGATAGTCGAAGGTCATGGGGTGGAATGTAGTGAAAGAGGCACTCTTGTGGTTTGGCACCCTATGATGACCTTCGACTACCATCATTTTAACTGACTTTAGTGTGTTATTTTACCCTAGCCTTAATGTAGGACGGTCCTGCATATGCCTGCTTCTCTTCTTTCTTGTAATCTTGCTGTCTTTCAGTGGGAGCTGTCACGGAGTAGAACAGTCTTGCCAAGAACAGAAGGTGTGGGATGTGCATTTGAAAGCGTGAGAGGGAGAGAGAGGTGTGGAATGTCGAAGTGCAGTGTTGTGAGCAGTGATGCACACATGTGCTCGGTGTTGTACATTGAGAGATAAAGTATGTGATGCTATAGGACATTGAGAGATGAAGTATGTGATGCTATAAGCAGTTGTGTAGAAATGTGCATTGTGTTGTACATTGGTGAGAATTATGAAGGTCTTACTATTGGCTTTGACATGGCCTCAAGTCATCTTGTTTTCTGACTTTGCCTTGCTTCAGCTTTTGTGCGTGCACAGCAGTGCTTGCAAGTTGTTTGGGTTATAAGAATTGTGAAGGCCTTACTATTGGCTTTGACATGGCCTCATGTCATCCTTTTTCCCTGGCTTTGCCTTGTTGCAGTTTTTCTGCGTGCACAGCAGTGCTTGCAAGTTGTTTGGGTGGTTGCCAGATTTTGGTAAACTTCGTTTTGTTCTAGGTGGGATAGCATTAGCAATATGTATCTTGATATCATTATGTTTTTGTATTCAGTGTGTGCATAATCTTTTATCTATGCTTCGACCCCAAGTAGCTAATTTTAGACCAGTGTGTTATATGAGTCAATGGCCAAAGGGTGGAATGTAGTGATTGAGAGAAAAGTGTATTGACCATTAACTCCGTTGTGCATAACTGACTCCATTTTCTGAACTGACGCCATTTTCTGTGCTCGCACATAGCTGCAAAGTGGGGAGGGCATGTTTCTGCTCCTCACTTGTTTTTCGCTCTTCACTGACCAGAGTGAACTGGATATTATCTGTGGAATGTACAACTCTGCCTCGGAGTCAAAATACGGGAGCTTGGCCAGCCTCCGTCTTGGCCTTGACGCAGACTGGTACAGCCAGCTCGTTTTTTTTCTAATGAGAAGGGGGCGAGGTTTTCTAGAAGCTTCGCTTCACGTTTAGTAATGGTATTTAAGCTGGGAACCTTCGAGGGCCAGGTGGAAGCTCACCACAGAATAGACGTATTGCTGTGGAGGTGACGGAATTTGCGTCCTGATCGAACTCCTTCCTGGGCTGGTGAAGGGCTCCCCCAGCTTGAGTTGGCAAGGATGTTGCTTAATCGATCGGTGAGGTGTTCCTAACCATTTTGTATATATTTTCTACTCTTTGCTACTTGTATATACTGCATTTTATTCGAATTGTACATTTTAGTCACTTGATACTTGGGAATCTGCATTTACTGATATATTTGGCCTACCGTTCTAAAATGTGGCATTAATAAACTTGTGTGTGTTATTTTAAATGCACCTGGATTTGTTTTCTTGCCTCGCCTAAAGGGAGTGCTACGTCTTTCCCTCGTCTTTAGGGAGTGCTGATCAAAGTGTATTATTTAAAGGTGCAGTGGTATATTTGCCTCCAAAGTGGGAGTGCAGGGTTTGGGTGTGGTTATTGGTGAGAAGTCACATTCATTACAGGTACCCACATTCTTGTCCCAAATAGGACCTCGTAAGGAGTGACACCCCCTAGAGAGCTTCTTGGCTGGATGTTAATTGCTCTTTGGACCCCATAAAGGTGACTGACCCAACTACCGCCCTTGCCTAATACCCTAGCTGTTAAAGATTGCTTTAAGTCCCGGTTTTTCCTCTCCACAACCGAATTTCCCTCAGGATGGTGCGGAGAGGAGTACCGCAATGCTACGCCCATTCCTTCCATGGCCTCTTTATAAGCCCGAGAGCTGAACGCCGGGCCACGGTCAGAATGTAACATGCCAACTGCGTATGTGCCTATAAAGACTCGCAAATCTTTTCTAACAGTTCGAGTGTCAGCTGAGTGCTGAGGCCAGACCCATAGGAATCTAGAGCAGGAATCCACTGCAACCATGATATATTTCTTGGCCCCATCAGATTGTAGGGGTCCGCAGTGGTCCAAATACACACATGCGAGAGGTTTGTCTGATTTTAACAATGGTGTCTGCGCTGGGCGTGTTACGGTGGAGCTTTTCATCTGCTGACAGATGTCGCACTTTAAGACATAGGGGTCGATTCCGATTCGGGCCGGAAAAAGCACCGACCGACTCGGATCCGAAAAAAATACCGACCGACACGTACCAGTGGCGCCCGACACGCCAAGTACGATGCAAGCCGCGATAAATCCGACCGACACGTCAGGAAACCAAGCCGACCGACCGACCCGCTCGGAAAATAGCAATCCGGCCGGAAAAACACGCGAATCCAACCGACCGACACGCACCCGGAACAAATCCGACCGAATCGTACCCGCCAACTCCAACCTGCAAAGTACGATGCAAGGCGCGAAAAACACGACCGAGTCGGACGGAGGACAAGCCGTACGACCGACACGCATACAAAACCGAGCCGAAGCAACACAATACACCGCGACCGACGCGTACGCAGCATACAAAACTGCACAAACACAGCGTGAACGAAACGGAAAACACCGTACGAGACCAATGCAGGGTCCGACTCGGTCACAAGAACGTTTCCAACATACACAAACAGCACAAAGGAAAAATCAACCAAAAAAAGGCCAAACAAGCAATTACCAAGCCAATAAATACTGGGGGGGTGGGGACAGAGAACAAAGACACACCAACAACTCCACCTATATAAAGGACACAAATCACTACCATGAGCCTTTGCAAATGCCATTCCACTGCCAGCACCCAAGAGAAAGCAACCACACACCCACAGCTCATCCCTCACACAAGCCACACACCAGCAGCACACCAACAAATACCTACCTCACATACACCCAGCACAACACACACCCACACACCCTCACCTGCACACCAACACACACAGCACCCACTATCACCACCCATCACCATGCCCCCAAGAAGAATCCCAAGTTCCTAGATAGTGAATTGGAAGTCATGGTAGACGAGATCCTCAGGGTGGAGCCACAGCTGTTTGGCACTCTGGTCCAACAGACCCCCATGTCGCAGAAAACCAAGATGTGGGAGAGGATCATCAACAGGGTGAACGCCCAATCACCATGTCGGCGCACAAAGACCGACATCCAGAACAGGTGGTATGACGTGCGCAGGAGGGTCCGGGAGCTGCTCAAGAAAGACTACCACCTGAGCCAATACACCGGCAGTGGCCCTCCTGCCAAGCCAGTATACCTCAGGCCCTGGGAGGAGAAGGTGCGGGCCATCCTTCCGCCAGTGAGCGTATATGGACTAGAGGACATCCCAGAGCCTGGTGAGTACACAACAAATGTACACAATAAACTGCCACAAAACACACACATCACTGTCAAGGGGAGAGTCAAACCATGCACTCATAGCAATTACACAGCAACTAGAACAGAATCATCCCAAAATGTGTATGTCAGTCAGATAAACACAACACATGCCATCAAAAAAGTCACATCCAACTGTGCCAACACATGTACAAACACAACCACAACTACAGCTAGGCAGTGGCACAAATAGAACTAACACACACATCCACACATGTAGCCACCACAACAACACCAACACACAGTGAAGACCACTCAAAGGAAGGAATTCTGTGTATGCTGGCCAAGTCAGTGTAGCCAATAGCATCATGGGAGTCGCACTCACACATGTTGCCCCCCACAACTGTCCCATCAACACCACCCTGAACCATGCTCACATCACAGGGAGTGGAGAAGGACTCACAAGATGGCTGACACTGGCTACTGCTGTGGGGAGCACAAGGCTCTGCTGCCAACTGTGCACCAACAAACAGCAGGACACCACTGACTGACATCCTGAGAGACAACTTCCACTCCCTGCAATGCAAGCACGTTCCATGGTGGGATATCCGGCTGGCTGGGTGGGAAGGGGGACTTGCAGCACTGACCATAGTCACCAGCACCTCCCCTCACACCCCCCCCAACACAAACTCCACAGTACCCACCTGGTAGAATGCAATGCCCTCCATCCTAACACAAGATCCCACAAAGCACCACCACCCTGGGTTATGTTGTGTGAAGCACAGGGACACTCTTGGGACTCTTAGCCAAACAACTGCCAGGACAACACTCCCAGCCATCCTGTCAGCACAGCCAGCCCACCCCACAGGGAAGCAGAGTCAAAAGGAAGGAAGCATGGGCATGCTGGGAAGGGGGTGGAGGCAATAGCATGATGGGAGTCGTAGTCACAGACATTGCTCAGCCTCACAACTGGCCCATCAACACCACCCTGAACCATGCTCACATCACAGGGAGTGGAGAAGGACTCACAAGATGGCTGACACTGGCTACTGCTGTGGGGAGCACAAGGCCCTGCTGCCAACTGTGCACCAACAAACAGCAGGACACCACTGACTGACATCCTGAGAGACAACTTCCACTCCCTGCAATGCAAGCACGTTCCATGGTGGGATATCCGGCTGGCTGGGTGGGAAGGGGGACTTGCAGCACTGACCATAGTCACCAGCACCTCCCCTCACCCCCCCAACACAAACTCCACAGTACCCACCTGGTAGAATGCAATGCCCTCCATCCTAACACAAGATCCCACAAAGCACCACCACCCTGGGTTATGTTGTGTGAAGCACAGGGACACTCTTGGGACTCTTAGCCAAACAACTGCCAGGACAACACTCCCAGCCATCCTGTCAGCACAGCCAGCCCACCCCACAGGGAAGCAGAGTCAAAAGGAAGGAAGCATGGGCATGCTGGGAAGGGGGTGGAGGCAATAGCATGATGGGAGTCGTAGTCACAGCTCTACATCCCCCACCACATGGCCCAGCAAGCTCACACTCACGCATGCACATCCCACAGAGAGTAGAAAGGCCCATCAAAGATGTCTGACACTGTTGCTGTGTCGTGGGGAGCACAAGGGCATGCTGGGAACTGCACATCAACCAACAGCAGGACACCACTGACTGACATCCTGAGAGACAACTTCCACTCCCTGCAATGCAAGCACGTTCCATGGTGGGATATCCGGCTGGCTGGGTGGGAAGGGGGACTTGCAGCACTGACCATAGTCACCAGCACCTCCCCTCACACCCCCCCCAACACAAACTCCACAGTACCCACCTGGTAGAATGCAATGCCCTCCATCCTAACACAAGATCCCACAAAGCACCACCACCCTGGGTTATGTTGTGTGAAGCACAGGGACACTCTTGGGACTCTTAGCCAAACAACTGCCAGGACAACACTCCCAGCCATCCTGTCAGCACAGCCAGCCCACCCCACAGGGAAGCAGAGTCAAAAGGAAGGAAGCATGGGCATGCTGGGAAGGGGGTGGAGGCAATAGCATGATGGGAGTCGTAGTCACAGACATTGCTCAGCCTCACAACTGGCCCATCAACACCACCCTGAACCATGCTCACATCACAGGGAGTGGAGAAGGACTCACAAGATGGCTGACACTGGCTACTGCTGTGGGGAGCACAAGGCCCTGCTGCCAACTGTGCACCAACAAACAGCAGGACACCACTGACTGACATCCTGAGAGACAACTTACACTCCCTGAAATGCAAGCACGTTCCATGGTGGGATAACTGACTGGGTGGGTGGGTGGGTGGGAAGGAGGTCTGGCTGTCAACCAAACACAATCAATGCAGACCATGTTCACACCCCAGAGAATACATAGAAATGCCCAAATAATGCAGGACAATGTGCCACACCAATATCAACCCCTGACTGTGACGACTTAGGACAATACAATGTACAGGCCCGCACCCCGAGGCACAGTCACAACTGTCAGGTGTGTCAACCACTGATGCCTGCAGAAACATGACATACATTGTTTGTGTCTCCCAAAAACAGGTGATGATAGGGACACAGCAGCAGACGCTGAGGAGTCCCAGTCCCAGGCTCAAGAGGATGCCGAGCTCACTGGCGTCGTACAGCCTCTGTCCTCCTCGGACGATGAAGAACAACCTGGCACATCCGGTGCAAGTCAACATGCTGCACCAGCAGGACCACCAGCTGCAGCACCAGCAGGTCCACCAGCTGCACCCCCTGCACCCACCCCTCCAACGACTGTCACCACGAATACCATCCCTGCCGACATGGACAGAATAAGGAACAACACCAGCGCAGTGACCCTGGACCAACCTGGGGCCATGGACACCACCACCACCACCAACCCCCAAGGTGGACCAGGGTTATCTGTGCGTGCAACTGCACACACTGCACATGTCAGCAGGGGTGGTGGGAGGGGTGGGAGACAGAGGTCGCTGCTTGCAGACGTTGCTGGTGTGCATGAAGACCCACAACTGGTACGCATAGCTGATGCGTACCAGTCCAGCACCGGAGAGCTCAGCCAGGTAGTGGGGCTCCTCAGAGACATCAAACAGCAGCAGGCTGCCCATCATGCCCGCTTGGACTCCCACATGTCCCATGTGGAGTCACACATGTCACGTGTGGACTCCCACATGTCACGTGTGGACTCCCACATGACCCGCGTGGAGTCCAAGTGGGATGTACTACATGAGATGACGGCGGTGCACAGGGACATTTTACAATGCCTCCGCCAGATGAACAGCAACCAGTCCACACCTCCCTGTGTGCCAACAACATCTGGTACCGAACAAACTGCAACTGCCACAGGGAGGGAGGAGGACTCTGGCGGAGAGTCCCCTGCACCGCAGCAGCCTGCACTTGAGGGCCCCCCCAAGAAGAGGGGTCGTCCGAGGAGGGGAAAGTGAGAGGCTGATGGCCAAGCGCAACTCCCAGGAAGCCTGAACCTGTTCTGGATTTTCGCCTTTGTGCACAGACTGTTCACCCTGTTGATGGCAACACTACTCCCACACATTGCATGGGGAGTACAAGTTGGAACAATGTGTCAGACAACTGTGGCCCCGATACTGGGGATCCTGTCTACCTGGACTTTCTATTCATCTAGGAACTTGGGATTGCAAGATTCATGTACAGCACAATCCATCCTATGCACTATTATCACAGATGTATCACAATAAACACAATAATACACCATACTTGCCTCTGTCGTGATTCCAACGTGGGTACTGTTATGGGGATGATGAACAACAAAATTACACTGTGTATGCGAACTGCAACAGCAAGGACAACACAGGCATGTGAGTACAGGCAACGTGACACATATGAGGGAGACACACCACCAGGGCTACACAACACATACACACCTAGGCCATCTGACTCATTGCCTACACTGATGTTGCCAGGGAAGACGGTGCAATGCACAGACACCACACCCATTCCCAGTTGTAGTCAAGTAGCCCACAGGTGCAGTAAGCAAATGGCAGTCAAATGTGTGACCACAGACAACGCACATCACTAAGTGAAGCACAGGTTTATTACACAGTAGCAACATGCCGTAACCACTACAGATGCAAGGTAACCCCACCTGGTAGCGGGCACACAGTCAACAACTGTAGACAGAAGGAAGTCCATGGGTGTGGCGCACATCACCTGTAGGGACACAACAGCTACCAGCCTGGATGTGCAATCACGTTGTCGGTGGACACAGTTGACCAAACGAATCTGAAAGTACCCTGTGAAGGACAGAAATGACACACAGTCAAAAGCAATGGAGTACAGGACAGAACAGCAAAACTCATGCACAATACATGTTACAAGATACCCACCCAGAACCAAGTTAGCATGTCAACACTGTTGGGGAGTACAGCCCACCTGTCACCACACATCGCAACACACATCCAGTCAAGTAGCCCATGGACACACTCCAACAGCACCAGAGCACCACCCACACATCATGCCAACTCACATCATTCACATGACACCTCAGGATACTCACATTCAGCTAAAGAAGTTGGTGATGAGCTGTGTGCGGACATCACCATCACCATCATCATCATCATCGTCACTGGCATCGTGGTCCAGGCCAGGATCCTCCACAGGTGGCGGATGTTGGTCATCGTCATCCTGGATGAGAGGCAACTCCTTCCGCACTGCCAGGTTGTGGAGCATGCAGCAGACGATGATAATCTTGCACACTTTCGCAGGGGCATATGGGAGGGACCCTCCGGTCTTGTCCAGGCAGCGGAAGCGGCTCTTCAGGAGACCAAAGGTCCGCTCAATCACTCTCCTGGTCCGACCATGTGCCTCATTGTAGCGCATCTGGGCAGGTGTCACAGGGTTCCTGAGGGGTGTCAGCAACCACGGCATGTTGGGGTATCCCGAGTCACCTACGGACAGACAAGTGCACATCAGCTGACTTGGAAAAGTGGGCGGAATACTACAGATCAGATCACACACAATGGCACAAAGTCAGTACACACCGACAAGCCAGGCACGCTGGTTCTGCATCTGTGCCATCAACCTGGGGATGCGACTACTCCTCATCACAAAGGCATCGTGTGCTGAACCAGGGAAACGGGCACACACGTGTGTGATGGTCATGTCTGCAAGACACACCACCAGTGCATTGACCGAGTGGTAGTGCTTGCGGTTCCTGTAGGCCTGCTCCTGGGCCTGTGGTGGTACCAAAGCCACATGTGTCCCATCAATGGAGCCAATGACATGCGGCATCCTCCCCAGGGCATAAAAGTCACTCTTCACGTCAGTGAGTCGTCGCAGTCTAGGGAAATAGATGTACCGGTTCAGGAAGAGCAACATTGCCGCCAAGAAATCGCGGAGCACACGGCTGAACATGGTCTGTGACATCCCACCAGCAGACGCCACAGTATGTTGGAAGGTACCGGTGGCAAAGAAGTGTAGGGCTGCCATCACCTTCACCTTGGGGGTCAGCGCTGTAGGATACGGCCGGCCAGGCTGCAAATGTGGGGACAACTGCACTGCCAAATCCTCAATCAGCTGCCTGGTGAAGCGGTACCGTCGGATGCTGTCCCGTTCCACCATCGTTGCCAGGTCTGGGAATGGCCGATGGACAGCAGGAGCCCTGCAGTGCAGAGGAGAAGTAAGCAAGATCGTCAGTCACCCCACATATGCGGCATTGAACACACTCAAGATCCCAACATACATCATCATGAGGCACAACTACATGAAGTGTGCAGTACCGGAACGACATGTATGGTACATACATGGCCAACATCTGTCAACACGGTCCTACAGGTGGCATCAATTTGTCCCAGGTTGGCCCATTGGATATCATGATGCTGTGTCACAGTCACCCCCCAGTGACATGTGAGGACAGATGTGCCCCAGGCACCACAGCTCAACGACAGGCACATTCCCAGGGACCCTGTAATGCCACATGGACACTGGCATCACCTGGAGTATCATGTGTACACCACAACAAAACAAACATGACCCCCACAGGTAGTGGCCACACTTGCCATGGCAGGAGAGCCATGGACGTCTGTGACACACACGCACAACATCAGAGTCCATGCACACACAACGTGGATGTGGAGACTGTCTCCCATTGTGCACATGAAATCAGAGACATTGTAAACACTACATGCACAAAGACTGTGGAGGGCCATCACTATTGTGCCACTGGGACACCCTGGCTCAAACATACCGTCCCACATGGGACTCACGGGGTATGTGACATGACATACACAAACACCACTGTGAAATGTGACCATGGCACATGCACAGATATGAACAGTTGCACATCACAGTGGTCACGTACACGTAACACCCAGGATCCTGTCCCCATTAACACGTGCACAGCCTGGGGGTGGCTGCCCACAGGTGACACCCACAGGACAACATGTACACCAACATACACACAATAGGAAATGCAGCCTTACATGCCTTATGATAAGGTTTGGACAGGCTGTCGTGATGTAGGTGTGCCCCTCACTCCCTGGGAGCTATCTGTGGCTGGCATATGTCCATCTGAGACAGGCATGCTGACATATGCCAGTCACATGTACAGTGATGCGTTGAACAGCAATGGACCGATCGGTGCCTCCGGCCGGCCCATTGCTTTCAATGTGTGCGGGTACGCGTTGTACCCCTGTGCGCGTTGTACTGCAATGGACCGATCGGTGCCTCCGGCCGGCCCATTGCTTTCAATGTGTGCGGGTACGCGTTGTACCCCTGTGCGCGTTGTACTGCAATGGACCGATCGGTGCCTCCGGCCGGCCCATTGCATTCAATGTGTGCGGGTACGCGTTGTACCCCTGTGCGCGTTGTACTGCAATGGACCGATCGGTGCCTCCGGCCGGCCCATTGCATTCAATGTGTGCGGGTACGCGTTGTACCCCTGTGCGCGTTGTACTGCAATGGACCGATCGGTGCCTCCGGCCGGCCCATTGCATTCAATGTGTGCGGGTACGCGTTGTACCCCTGTGCGCGTTGTACTGCAATGGACCGATCGGTGCCTCCGGCCGGCCCATTGCTTTCAATGTGTGCGGGTACGCGTTGTACCCCTGTGCGCGTTGTACTGCAATGGACCGATCGGTGCCTCCGGCCGGCCCATTGCATTCAATGTGTGCGGGTACGCGTTGTACCCCTGTGCGCGTTGTACTGCAATGGACCGATCGGTGCCTCCGGCCGGCCCATTGCTTTCAATGTGTGCGGGTACGCGTTGTACCCCTGTGCGCGTTGTACTGCAATGGACCGATCGGTGCCTCCGGCCGGCCCATTGCATTCAATGTGTGCGGGTACGCGTTGTACCCCTGTGCGCGTTGTACTGCAATGGACCGATCGGTGCCTCCGGCCGGCCCATTGCATTCAATGTGTGCGGGTACGCGTTGTACCCCTGTGCGCGTTGTACTGCAATGGACCGATCGGTGCCTCCGGCCGGCCCATTGCATTCAATGTGTGCGGGTACGCGTTGTACCCCTGTGCGCGTTGTACCTCAATGGACCGATCGGTGCGCACCCATTGACAATGGGCTTGCCTGGCAACGGACGCGTTTTCGAATATTCGAACGAGTCGGTTGCTGGAAAATCAGTTGGTCACCCACAACAATGTTGCAAAATCATGTATGTCATGAAGTTGAAATTTTGAAGGATGCTGTGGGCGTGTTTTGGTGCTGCTATTCCATGGATTGGCCAGATTCAGAAGATGCAAACGACTTGGACCTATCACTTTGGACACAAGGGACAGTATCTGCCTCTCCAGCACATATATATTGCTGCATGTTCCCCTGAGAGCCCACTTGCCTGCACTACATGCTCCAGGACGACATCTGCCACTGCACTGCTGCTGTCTCTGCCCCTCTGGACCCTGCAATGGCACGTACTGTGGAGAGAGCCCCAGCCTTCAGCCTTGAAGAGAACCAGGCCCTGCTGGACAGCCTACTTCCACAGTACAGCAAGCTGTATGGGACACCAGGGGAGCAGGTGAGTGTTCTGTGCACTGCCTTTCTGAATGTGCATTTTGTCTGACTAGCAAGGCTGAGAGTCAGCACACCACTGGCTAGCAGGCTCACTGAGTAGTTGTCACCCCCATAGTGTGTAGTGACTTGCACTGGACAGGTATGGTGCAGTGACAGTGCTTCTGAACAGGGTTTTACTCCCCATGCTATGATACCATGTAGTGACTTCTGGAAAACTGTCCATGGGCAGCCGTGCACTGCCTGGGTACACCATGTGCCCCTGTGATTGCGACATGTATATGCAACTGTGTCATGCACGGATATGTTGCATGTGTAATAATGGCCTTATCACTTTGTCATCCTGACAGGCTTCTGCCCATCGGAAGCATGAGATATGGAAGGACATCGTCCGGGCTGTCCGGTCCGTGGGGGTCTACAAGCGCCGGATCCGCAACTGCCAAAAGAGGTGGCAGGACCTTCGGGGCTGGACCCGGAGGATTGCACGGGTCCAGCTGAAGCTGTCGCCTCCTCGCAGGAGGGGCGGAACACGGACCCTGACCCCCACATGCTCAGGATCCTGGCGGTGGTCTTTCCAGACCTGGATGGGCAGCTGAAGGCCAGAGAGCAGCAAGGAGGGGGTGAGTCAAAGACTGCACTGTGTACTCTGTCTAACATGTTATGTGCCCTCCTCGGGCCAGGTTGAACTGCCACAGTACAGCAGTCATGTTGTCCAGGAGCCATGTCCCTCTATTGTGCACTGCCCACTCCTCATCTGATACCCAGGTGTGGCCCTTACATGCAGGGAATTCTGTCACTTAGGACTGTGTCCTTGCAGTTTGCTTGACTCAAGGTGGGAGACAGCATCTGTTTCCCTGACTCTGTGGTGGGCATCATGGGTGGGTCCATTGCTTACACAATGCCTGTATTCTGACATGTATTCAGCGTGTTACTTTGATCTGTGGTCCAATTGCTGAGCTGATCCACCACATGTGGCTGGGGTACCTGGCACACACCCATGCTGCGGGTGGGAACAATGTTTGGGCCCCAGGAGTATGTATATGACGTGTGTCACACATACTTAGCCAGCTGCCTACAGTCCAGGGCTCATCCCTCATTCATGTGGGGCTGGACAGTCATGCCTACTCCAGGCCATACAATACACTCTGTACTCCCACTCCCGTGTATCAGAGGACACATTGTGCACAGTGTTTTGACCCCTCAGGTGTCTGCCTCTGTGTCAGTGTGCTGTGGATTAGTCGCCAGGACTGCTGTGGAGTTTCTTGGTAGGGGCTCAGCATGCCACTGGAGATGTGACCATAGGAGACGATACTTGTGTGACACATAGGTGTCTGATCAGCTGCCCATGCAGACTGGGGCATGTAAATGTGAAGTTCAGGCAGCTGTTCCCCATGCACAGCAGAGTGTGAGGGGCTCAGGTTCAGAGGGTAGTGTCACAGGTCTCCCATATGTCCAATAGGTATGACCTGGACAGATGAGGGTTAAGAGGATGTGTTGTGGGGGGGATGTACATGTGCACTTGTGCAGCTCCAGGACTTGCATTCCCCATGACCTACTATTGTGACACAGTGCAGAGTGTTGTTGTCTGGCTGCAAAGTCATACATCACTGAGACAGTGATGTATGACTTTGCAGTCATGCCTCCGCCATGGCATGTGTCTACTGATTGGTGATCCTGCAGGGGAGTGACATGTGCTACATGCACACCATAGTGGCGCTGGCTATCAGGACATGGGTGCATCATGGTGTCTGTCGCTGGAATGCATCACATGCATTTCCTATTTGACTCTGGGCATCCCTTACATCCGTAAACCTGTACTGACTCAGTGGCAAGAGCTGTGATGTGTCCACACCGTGTCCTCTGCACTGTCCAACTACTGTGTACTTGGTGCATGTGTCAACACTGGGGTGTTGCAATCCAACAGACACCAGACAGATGGGTGCAAGGCCATGTGGGATGTGAGTGCCATGCTTGGCATCAGACTGACAATTGACTTCTCCTGTTCAATTAGGGCACTTTTAGCAATGTACAACTAATGATGCCAGGGCTTGCTCTGTAATGTGCTGTGCTCACAGTGGTGTGTGCGTTTGGTGCAGGTGACTGATGTCTGTCTGTTT
The DNA here is from genome assembly GCA_963921515.1 of Calotriton arnoldi. Classification (NCBI taxonomy): domain Eukaryota; kingdom Metazoa; phylum Chordata; class Amphibia; order Caudata; family Salamandridae; genus Calotriton; species Calotriton arnoldi. The sequence continues at coordinate 157,662 of CAWUFW010017915.1, forward strand.
CCCCATTGTTTGCAGATACATCCACGGCCACGGAAGGGGACAGCTCCACGGACCAGGAGGAGCCGGAGAGCCAGACTGGGTCAGCAGCCGAGGAGTGGTCGGAGGGACCCAGTGGCACGGAGGGCGAGGGGAGCCACACCGAGGAGTCCTCAGCAGCATCCACCTCAGCTGAGGACCAGAGCAACTCGGAGGATGACTCCCTTGTGGAGGCGGGTGTCAGCAGCCACCACACCCCAGCTAGTGTTGCTGTCCCCGCCACCACCAGCACCACCACCGCCCTCCCATCGGCTCCCATTCCCCAGGTCCGTGGAGGCTCCCATGTCCGGGAGCGTGTCTCCTTTGGGCCAGGCACCGCACCCCCTGCCCCTGTGTCCCCTGCTGCCCTGAGTGAGGAGTCTGTGTACCTCCTTCGCCAGCTCCATGTAGGGCAGACAGCCATGCTGAGTGTCCTCCATGCGCACACCGCGCTGTTGACTCAGCTGGTGTCGTTCATGGAGGGCATCTCATCGGGCATGTCTGACCTACAGAGGGGCAATAGGTCCATGGACTCCTCCCTGACGGCAGCAGTGTCCCTCCTCAAACGGTCCCTCACCCCTCCTGCCTCTGCTCCATCCACACTCCCCAGCACCTTACCCATCCCAGGCACACACACACTGGCACAGGCACACACCAGCACACACACATCCAGCACACTGACACACACGCCAATGACAAAACGCACACGCACGCACATTCAGGGGACTGAAGCCAGACTCACAGGGGATGGGGCCCTGGAACACACACACGCATCCACATGCACTGCGCAGTCCTCAGTTCCCTCTCCCTCCAAAGCACCCTCCCTTGCCTCACCTGCAACCCCAAAGTCACAGCAGCTCTTCCTCTGTGACCTCGGCCTCTTCCCCACCGATGAAGCTGCTCCAGCATCCCGGGGGAAGAGGAAGCCCACCCACACGGAGCAGAGTGCCCCTCGCCCCCGGACACCCTCCCCCAGGCGCAGACGGACTGAGGCCCCCACCCGCAAGTCCCCCGGAGTGCTAAGAGCAAGACCCCGCCACCACCCTGCAGCTCAGGCACAAGGTCTCCGTCCTCCATCCCTCAGGCCCCCACTGCACAGGTGCCCCCACCACACCCTGCCCCAGGTTCCCCCACCCACAGATATACCATCCCCAAGATGCTCCGGCCTTCTCCCCCTGCCACTTGCTCTCCCAGCACCACACCCCCCGCTGCGCTTGTCTGTGCCACTGATGTGGTGAGGGTGTCCCCCCTCTGTCCAACCCACCTTGCCTGTTCCCCATTCTCCTCCCCTGGAGGTAGGCACTGCAGTGGAGTCCACTACCGCCCTGTCTGACTTGGGCACTGCAGTGGCGGACCTGTCCACCCCATCTGCAGGGTCCACTGCAGTTGTGCCGGCACCCACGACATCTGTGTCATGCCCCCCAGTTGTGCCGGCACACACCATGTCAGACACCTCCACTGCAGTTGTCAGTGGCTCTCCTGCACCCACCACCCCTTCCCTGACTCCCCCTGGTGAGCCCTGATCCTGTCCCTGCGGTGCCTGGCCTGCCCCCCGGTTGCCCCTCCTAGTGGATTGTCCCTGGTATTGTGCAGGCATGCGTAGGGTGACATCTGCCAGTGTCACCCTGTTTGAACTTTGACAATGGACTGGCCATTGGCCTTTGCTCTTTTTCAGGACTTCGTTTGGCCTCAACACATATGCTGAATAAAGCAACTTTCTTTTCTCTAGTGCTCATGCTTCAGATGTACATGTTGTTGGTGCAGCTAACCATGCCCTTGCTGCAGTGATGGTGATATCTGGTCTCATGATTATGAAGTGTTACTGTGCAGGAACCCATGTGGTCCAGGGGGAATGTGTCCTATCATGTGGTGTATCCATGTCATCAATAGCAGCATCTGAGGGTGTCATGTGTTCAGTATTTGGCAATGGGTTTCCTACTTACATTGGCAATTTCATATCTGTGGCTTCCACCCCTGCACATCTGTTGTGCCTGCCATCGTTGCATTTGTCTACTTCCCTGACCGTGTTGCCATCTCCAGTGGACATGCAGGTTTGGGCATCAATGGGGAGGGACTCATCCGTGTAGTCAGTGCAACATTGCTATACAAGTGTGTTGGATCTGTGCTGATGATTCCGTTGGCACATCCATGACCAGGCTGATGTGATGGGAGCCCTCATTTGGTGCTAATTGTTGATTGTGTGACCAAGTGCTCAGCTGACATGATGGGGCCCTACTGAGGCAACATATGGCACAGCTTTCCTCACACAGGAGTGGAGTCCCCTCATGGCAGTGTGTACACGTGTGACATTGCCTGCACCCAAGGTGTGTGTTGTATGTGCATGTCTGTGTGTTCACTTCCATTCATCTGCGCATGCTGTGATCCCTAGTGTTGTACCTGTTTGTGATGCTTGCTGACTTGAGCTATGTTCCCCCAAAGTCTTCTCCCTGTGTTCTCTGTGATGTGGGTGCATGGCACATTACTGGTCATCAGGGTGTCACCCATAGGTGTGTTTGCTGTCAGGGCTGAGTTTGTGTGCAGACGCAGATGGGTCACAGTCAGGTTTCCCCTTGGCACTTGTTGTTTGCCCCTGTCATGTGATTTCCAGTTTGTGTTATCTTTCAGTGATTGTGACATGTTGTGTGTGTGACTGCTGCCACTCCTCAGGGTCAGAGCTGCAATGTTGGAAGTTGTCTATGTGTGTTCTTTGTGGGTGACCTTGGCTTCTTCATTGGTGTGTGACTGTGGCTGGGATCCCATTGGTCGGTGTGGTATTGCCGTCATGTCCATGTACAGCGTAGTGTGCAGTGTGTCAGACATTCAGGAGTCTTGTTGAGTGTCCATGTGTGATGTGTTTCTACACCTTGGTTCCCACCCACCACCCTGGAATAGTCATGGGTGCATGTGCAATGTCACCAGTGCATGTGTACTTCACTGCTGCACATTGTTGGAGGTCGAGGGGTGTGGTGTTGAGTGTGTGCAGATGAGAGTTGTTGCCCGGCTAGGCCCCTGCCTCCATGTTGGCCTTGGCTTACTGGCCATGCTGATTGATTTGTGCTTGTGTAGGTGTGATGGTAGTTTGTTGCTCAGGACACCTGACTGTGGTTCATAGTGTGAACGACATTTAGCTTTGTCATCACAGTGGTATTTTTATTCAGCCCAGGGTCACCACATTGTGGGGGCCCTGGGGGTGGTGCTGTGGTGTGTCTGTGACTTGCTGTGTCAGTTGTTGTTCCTACGTGCCTGTGTGACATGTGTGTTTTGTGCTCCCTCTCACCTGACAATGCCTGCTTGCCCACATAGGGGATTTGGATCCATGAGTTACCTTAGTGTGGCAGTGTATGCACATCTGTATGATTGGTATTCAGCTCTCCTCATGTGTTGTGTGGTTGCCTGGGGACACTGGCACCCCCACCCCTCACCTGCTGTGTATGATGACAGTGTTGGTCTGCCTGTTTGTGTTTGTGCATCTGCACCACTGCATTGGCATATCTTGGGTGTGCCATTGGCTGTATGTTGTTTGGTGTGTTTCCCCTGCTGTCCCTGGGACTCCTAGGTCATCGGTCAGCACAGTGATCATGGTTTGTGTGTCCCATTGCTGCCATGGTATGGTATCTGTTCACCTCACATCTGCTGTCTCCACAGGGTATCTGCATTTGTGTGCCCATTGGTGCAAATATGTGGTTCTGCATTCTGATGGTCACTTCTGTCATTGTGTCATTGATGACTGTTGACGGTCTCAGCCCCCATGGGTGTTGTTTGTCTGCACATGGCCAAAGGAATGTTTCATTTGCACTGCAGTATTTGGCTCCCCCAATTTATGTTGCAATGGGACACATACACTACTTTGCCACAGATGAGTTTTTGGTTCTGTGAGCAGGAATGATCCATGCAGTTTGGCAGTTGCAGCTCTTTCTTTGTCAACAATTACCTTTTGGTCACTGTGATGATGAGGGTGTAGACCCCATTGCCACAATGGTCAAAATGTGCTTCAGCTATGGACCCCACACTTGCCTTTTGGTCACTGTGATGATGGGGGTTTAGACCCCATTGCCACAATGGTCAAAATGTGCTTCAGCTATGGACCCCACACTTACCTTTTGGTCACTGTGATGATGGGGGTTTAGGCCCCATTGCCACAATGGTCATGGGCTGCTTGCATTGTGGGTGCCACACACATATATGTGTGGCACATGTGCTAGGGGGTCACATTGTATGTTGAAAGTCATGTTCGGTGTTGTAGGCATTTGACACAGCCTACACACGCTTGTCATGGTGGTGGGGGGATGTCTTAATCTTGCATTCCCTAGGTTGTGGTGTGCTTGTTGTGTCATGCATTGTCCATCCTATGAGTGGGGGTGGTAGTAGTGGTAGGCATCCAGCCCCCTGGCTAAGGGTGGTAGTAGTGGTAGGCATCCAGCCCCCCTGGCTAAGGGTGGTAGTAGTGGTGGGCATCCTGCCCCCTGGCTAAGGGTGGTAGTAGTGGTAGGCATCCTGCCCCCTGGCTAAGGGTGGTAGTAGTGGTAGGCATCCTGCCACCCTGGCTAAGGGTGGTAGTAGTGGTAGGCATCCTGCCACCCCTGGGTGAGGGTGGTAGTAGTGGTAGGCATCCAGCCCCCCTGGGTGAGGGTGGTAGTAGTGGTGGGCATCCTGCCCCCTGGCTAAGGGTGGTAGTAGTGGTAGGCATCCAGCCCCCTGGCTAAGGGTGGTAGTAGTGGTGGGCATCCTGCCCCCTGGCTAAGGGTGGTAGTAGTGGTAGGCATCCTGCCCCCTGGCTAAGGGTGGTAGTAGTGGTAGGCATCCTGCCACCCTGGCTAAGGGTGGTAGTAGTGGTAGGCATCCTGCCACCCCTGGGTGAGGGTGGTAGTAGTGGTAGGCATCCTGCCCCCTGGCTAAGGGTGGTAGTAGTGGTAGGCATCCAGCCCCCCTGGGTGAGGGTGGTAGTAGTGGTGGGCATCCTGCCCCCTGGCTAAGGGTGGTAGTAGTGGTAGGCATCCAGCCCCCTGGCTAAGGGTGGTAGTAGTGGTAGGCATCCAGCCGCCCCTGGGTTGGGGTGGTAGTAGTGGTAGGCATCCTGCCCCCTGGCTAAGGGTGGTAGTAGTGGTAGGCATCCTGCCACCCTGGCTAAGGGTGGTAGTAGTGGTAGGCATCCTGCCCCCGTGGGTGAGGGTGGTAGTAGTGGTGGGCATCCTGCCCCCTGGCTAAGGGTGGTAGTAGTGGTAGGCATCCAGCCCCCCTGGGTTGGGGTGGTAGTAGTGGTAGGCATCCTGCCCCCTGGCTAAGGGTGGTAGTAGTGGTAGGCATCCTGCCCCCTGGCTAAGGGTGGTAGTAGTGGTAGGCATCCTGCCACCCTGGCTAAGGGTGGTAGTAGTGGTAGGCATCCTGCCCCCCTGGGTGAGGGTGGTAGTAGTGGTAGGCATCCTGCCCCCCTGGTTGAGGGGTGGTGGTGGCATCCAGCCCCCCTGGGTTGGGGTGGTGGCGCGCATTCAGGCCCCTGTGTGCATATGTGGCATTGGTGATGGGCATCCCGCCCCTATGGTGCTGCTGTTGCAAGTATATTCAGATTCCCAGTGTATGTGTGTGATGTGTCGTGTACGTGTTGTATGTGTTTTGTGGTTGGTGTCTGACTTACCTTCTGCGCCGTACGCGTCCGTGCCTGTTCCGGTAGTAGATGTAGAATATTGGTATGATCGGGACGAAGGGATTCATGGTTGGTTCGTGTCGTTCGTCCTTCTCGTTGCTTCGCGTCGTCCTCGTCGCTTGGCTTCGTCCTCGTCGCTTCGCTTCGTCCTCGCCGCCCGCGTCGTCCTCGTCTGTGCTGTGTTCGTCTCGTAGCCGTGGATCGTGTTGTGGCGCGATTCGGAGCTTATGTGCGCCTCTCCCGGATGCTTTGACGTGCCGTGCGTAGCGACGGGTTCGGCGCGTACGGAAAGCGCATCGTACTTGTCCGGCCGGACGGGGCTGCATTTTCCCTTCCGTGCGACTCGATTCGGCGTTTCCGGATTCGCCTCGGTCGGAGAACAGGACCTGGTTTGGGTGAGTACGGCTCGGCCGGAATTTTTGCTGTTGTGCGCATCGTACTTGCTCGTTCGGTGTGCTGTACGGATCGGTCGGGAAACTGGCTTTCGCATGGCTTTTTTCCCGACCGAATGGTATTGGGTGCGCCTCCGACCGAGATCGGAATCGGCCCCAAAGTGTTTTCTCTGGCTGAAATTTTTGATTTTGCATTATCTTGTCTCACCAAGATCTCTTGCTCTTCTTATCTGGATCTGTGAAAGCATTACTTGATACAGACTTCAGGACACATTGTGTGCTTCATAATGAAGACTTAGCTTATCATTATGAGTTAGGCTTTTTATGCAGTAATTTAGTAGCAACTCAAAATACACTGAGAATCGATTATTCCAGGATGCAAAATGGTCACGATATTCCAAGTTGTCCTTTATGGAATGAGAATTTAGTGAGCTAAGCATTGGTACCACATTGATTTCTGCAGGTAATTATTGAATTCCGGGCCATTTCCCAGGGACAGATGCCACCATACTTGACCTTGAGCAATGTCTGTTCGGGAAACTTAGGTGTGGCAATACTGAGGTTAGAGGGGGGAAATTTGTGTAATCTGCTTTTGTGTAATCACACACAATACAGGAAAATTTCACCAACATTGGCATACTCTAAATCCATCATTTATCACTAAATTGTAGCAGGTACCACATTCTTATATCAATTTTTAAAGCAAGGACGCATTTCATGATAAACAAAAAAAACACAAAAAACTGTTTCTGGTTGTTTGTGCTTCAAATGTAAGCATAGTGGTGTAATGGCGTACTTTCAGGAATTTTGAATAACAAGCATAGGACAAAAATACCAGAATTACTCATATTATGGCAGTGTAATTTAAATGTAGACAAGACCTAGCAATACTACATGTGAAATCACTGTATTATTTAAAATCATGATTTGGTTGGAAACTTGTGCTTCTATCCAAATTGATATTACAGTTTCACTCTGAATGTGGTTCTATGTCATAAATTAAAATCCTTGTCCAGCTTGAGCAGCAAGTTTAATCCAACTGCATGAACTCACATGCCAACAGCCAAATCTTTATATTTCAATTTTAATCACATTATTAAAGTTTTAATAAATACAAAACAAGGTTCAATAAATTAAATAGTATAACTAATGTATATATACATATATATATATATTTTTTTTTTTTATTTTTTTATTTATATATACACACACATACATATATGTGCATGTGCGTGTGTGTATGTATATATATATATATAGAGAGAGAGATAATCAATATTACAAAATTGTAACATACTTTACATTGATATCAATTCTAACAAGTGAGATAAACATCTTCAAGAAGAAAAAAAGAAAGTATAGGAAATAGAAAGCAATAGATGCAAGGTAAGAAGAAAAAGAGGATCACAGGAATAATATTGATGCATATAATATTGAAACAAAAACAATCAGAAAATAAATATTGTTAACAAAAATATTGCCTTTCTATAAATAACTAATTGAACCACAAATATAGAGAACACAAATATCATCGTTAAAAATATAGATTTTTACTTATTTCGAAAGCAGAAATATCAGAAACAAAAATAACACCACTCTTAAATAAACACATACTATGTGAAAAATATCGATTCACACAATTTCAACTACAATAATATTGCCAAAATAATTCCATTATCATTGATAAATATAAATAAAGTACTTTTAAAAAAACAATTATTTAAAATAAACATAAAACATTGTATACACATGTTTGAATTAAAATAACTATATTACATCATCAAAATATTTATAATTCACCTCAATAAAATATATAACTCAATTCATAACAATATAACCCCCAAAAATTGCATTAACCACAAACATTTATACAATAGTCTAAATATGAATATAAATATATCTAGACATCTTCACTGACAATGTCACAAGGGATCTGAGGCAACTCTATCAGGAGGGAACACACCAAAAAATACCAGAGGAGAAGTAAAGAACATAAAAGCTTCCGCACAATGAACAAAATCCAAAAGGATCCAGGAACATTGTAAAACCCTCTAATAAAGGAGGAAATGTGGTTCTATGGGGAAAAGAACTATACAAAGATGAAGCATTAATCCAACTCAACAACAAAGAATGTTACAAACGAATCACTATGGTGGAATATGAGGAGGTAAAAGAAAAATTCACAGAGAGACTGAATATATGGAAGGGACAAGAACTATTGACTTGGGACGAATAGCAATTTTTAAAACAAAAATATCCGGTTATCCCAGTTTTTTATATGATCCCGAAGGTTCATAAAAACCTAAACAATCCACCGGGGAGACCGATAATCTCATCCCAACAAAGTCTTTTCGGGAACATTTCAAAGTATATTGACTATTTCTTGAACCCACTAGCCAGGACCCTCCCATCATATTTGAAGGATTCAACAGACTTCCTCAGGAAAATTTATGACATCAAATGGGAGCAAAATATGGTGCTTGTAAAGTTGAAAATATCCACTCTCTATATGAGTATCAGACATACAGATGGACTAAGAGCAACAGAACATTTCCTAAGGATGAAACCAATGAGATTTGCATCCCACACCTAATGATACTGGAGATGATGGAATGGTGCCTGACGAGGAATATGTTTTTATATGGGAGTGAAATGTTCCAACAAGAACAAGGAACGGCAATGGGCACCTGCTTTGCCCCCAGCTACACTAATTTACATCTCGGCTGGTGGGAGGAGCAGGTGCTCGGGGGTCCAAAATTGTAACATTAGTCTGAAAAGATTTTGATGTGGTCAAGGTTCATTGACAACATCTTCGTGCTGTGGCAGGGCACGGAGACGGAAGTAGATCAATTTATTTGTGAACTAAACTCCAACGACTTAAATTTGAACTTTATTTGGCATAAGAACAAACAGTCAATAGAATTCTTGGACATTAAGGTTTGGTTGGAAGGAGACAGACTGGAGAGTACAATATTTAGAAAGCCAACAGCGGGAAACACAATATTACACGCTGGTAGTTCACAACCAACCCCCCTCATAAAGAGTATCCCCTTTGAGGAGTTTTACAGAGCAAAAAGAGCATGTAGCACCATACAAGAATATGATAAAGTTGGGGAGGAAATGATGTGTCGCTTTTTAGAAAGGGGCTATCCAATCGCAACCTTGGAAACAGCGGCAGCCAAAACTAGGAATTTGAACAGAGAGAGGGTATTCTTTCAGCCATCTAAAACAACGCTGAAAAAGAGAAATAAAGAAAAGAGAAGCACACATAGATTTATAACAACATATAATAATAGTCACAAAAAAATAAGACAGATTTTAAAGAGGCACTGGCACTTTATTAAGAGAAGATGCAATAATTGGACAAGAAATGAAAAAGAACCCAGAAATAACATATAGGAAATCCAAGTCACGCAGAGATGACCTAGTTAGAAGCGATTATCTAGGAGAGGGATCTCAACAAACATGGCTAAAACAAAAGGAAGGATTCCGGAAATGTTTTAAATGCAAGGCATGTCAGCATGGGGAAAATATGACATCTCTCCACACAGTTTTTAATACAACTGTCAAGATACGGGGTTTCTTAACATGCAAGACAGGTTTTGTGGTATATATCTTAAAGTGTCCATGTTTAAAAATCAATGTGGGAAGCACTACACTCCCAGTCCACAAGAGAATCCTGCAGCACAGAAGGGCCATTGTTAACAAAGATTGAAGCTACCCGGTAGCAAGGCACCTTGAAAAAGAACATCAAAGTGATCCGGCCTTAATGAAATACAGCTGTATAGCCCAAGTACCAAGGAAGAAAAGAGATGGGGCTAGAGAAGGGGAATTGAGGAAACTGGAAACATACTACATCCTAGAATTAGACAGCAGGGAACCTAATGGTTATAACGTGGATGAGGAAATGTGTACATGCCTTTATTAAAATCTTAAAAGATTTTTTTAAATCCCCAATCTGCACAATCATCATTAGGAGCGAAACATGAAAAATATAACAAAAAGAAATGAATAAGGAAATATGAATTCTTTTTAGATAGTTGGAGGACGGAGGAGGGAGTGAGAGCACTAGCACTTTAAATCATTTTTTAACACTGTATCACTGTAACATGGCAGCTTTTAAACTATTTATATGTAATATGAGAAAACATACAAATCCCCCTGAAGTATAGAAAAGGAATTTGTGTTTAACTCGAATGGTGAATAGTACAGGCAGAAATGCACTTTATAGAATTATAAAAGAGCACTTCAAAAAACACTAGCACTTTATGAGAATTGACGCATTACATCACAGCATGAATTAAATGTATAATCTTCTCGGCAGCTAGAAGGAACAGGAGGCACTCTTGGTGCATTTTTTGCACTTTAAAAGATATAAGAAAATAATGGAACTTTCCATTGTACAGAGAGATACATGTACAAAATTGGGGTATGCAAAATAAGAGAAAATCCTATTTTTAGATATATATTAGAAACTTTCCTATTTTCAATGTGTAACAGCACCATCAGCATTGTATAAGTATGATTACAAAATGTTCTAAGATGGCCGCCGTATTTGTAGCAGTAATCGAGCTGTGATAAGATGTAATGTTGTCCTCTGTCTATGCCAATGTCCTCTAATAGGAGAGGTGTGTATTTAAATGAAAGGTTATGTTTGGCTCTTCTTGGTGAACAAGACCGTGTGTAACAGCCGGAACGCGTGGATGATTTTATTCATTGAATAAAGCTGGATGAACAAACTCACGGAGTGCCGGTCCCGCTTCTTTGAATGAGTGAGGCGATTATCGTGTATATATATATATATATATTCATCACAACAACTACCAAACCAACAAACCAAGTAAGTGAAACTTATATTTAAACTCAAACATACTTGTAAATAAAATTTAAAATGTAACTAGCAAATAATTAACAAAACACTCTCCAACTTCTATCTCTTTACATGTACTTCCTACAAGAAAACACTACAACTTCGAAAAGCGATAACCTGCCAGAAAAAACCACCTATCACAAACAAAAAGATCTAACAATATAAGTATTCATAAATTATTAAAAAATATAAACTCACCCCAATAGCCAACAAAAATAAATGTAAGGACCTCAACCTCTAGAAACTACCAACAAATAAACTTTTAAAATGAAACTGATGCTTTTCTTTCTTCCAACAGAAAAGAGGGCACTTGCTCCACATTACAACATCCCCAATTGAAAAGCTGCAAAACAGTGTGAAACATCCAAAAGATCATATATGTAAGTATAAAAAATAGAAGTTGCATAATTTTGTCTTGTCAATAAAAAATGCATAAACTTTAAAATGTATTCATTTACACTATTACACTACTTTCAGATACAATGACAAATGGCTAATATATGACATCACTGAGCCCGAAGACTCTTCCAAAACATTTGCCTGCAGCAGCTCACATAAAGACTTTTTTGACCATCTGACCAGTTTCTTTCTTGTCCATGGCCATAAGATCGGACCAAAGCAGGGTAGACCATTAGGCACCAATTTATGGTTTAATAGGGAATGTAGAGTGTTAAGAGGGAGACTGTCCATAGCCATTAGAAATAGGGACCCATTAAGTATTCGTGACGCCAGGAAGAAATACAAACAAGCACAGGTCAAAGCGAAGAGAGAATGGGAAGAAAGGAGGTGGGAAGATCTTGGGGAGGCCACCCGTCACCCAGATAGCAGGAAGTTTTGGACTCTCTTGACTAAGGGCAACTTTGAAAGATCACCCCCTTTGGCCAACAATATTCCAGCTGTAGAGTGGCATAAACATTTTAGCGACCTCTATTCTCTCATTGGAACATATGATATAAACCAGTTGCTCCAGGAGATGGGCTACCCAGCGCATACCCTTTCATTTTCTAGAGAGGAAATCCTGTCCTCACTGGACGCAATTGTACCTGCGAAGGCCCCTGGCCCAGATGGCATCCCAGGCGACCTTTTTCACGGAGATAGGGAAATATGGGCTACTTATTTTACGATGTTGGCCAACGATATAGCTGGTGGGGGAGGATCCCCGATTCGTGGAAAGGGGCTGAAGTAGTACCCATCTTTAAGAAAGGGGACCGGTCAATGCCCTCCAACTATCGCCCGATCAGCTTGATCGATTGTGCCCAAAAGGTCTTCTGCCGTTCCGTCCTGGCCAAAATCCAGGTCTGGATGGATGAGAATGACATCCTCTCTCCACTCCAAGCAGGATTCCGGCGGAAGACTGGCACAATGGATCAAGTATTTCGTTTAGTTAAGTTATACTGGAAGGTTGTTGTCTTGGGCAAGGGAAGCCTATACCTTGCCTTCATTGATTTAAAAACTGCATTCGACCTTGTGCCCAGGGACTTACTATGGCGGGTACTTAGGGATATGGGAATGCCTTTGGAGATCCTGGAAATATTAGTTAGGCTGCATGATGGAAACTATGGCCGGGTGAGGTGGGGAAACCAGGGACAACATACTGAGCCAATCACGATCCAACGGGAGGTCCACCAGGGATGTGTATTGGCTCCAACCCTTTTCTCCCTGTATGTCAACCAGGTAGCAGACCTTTTGTGCTCCCAATCTGCTGATGCACCATCTCTGGCGAACCCAAAAATTGCTACACTGTTATTCGCCGACGATACCCTTCTAATTTCCAAAACTCCAGTGGGTCTCCAAAAGCTTCTAAACCACTTCAAGGCATTTTGCGATGAGAGGGGCTTGGTCATTAACACCACGAAAACCAAGCTAATGATGTTCAACCCGCACAAATCTTTCAAGGGAAACATACTCCTGGACAATGTCCCGCTTGAGAGGGTTAGCTCCTTCGATTACTTGGGTATTAAATTATCGGAGGGAATGGTGTGGAAGAGACATTTAGAGACGGTCTCCTTGAAGTTCACCCAGCTTACCGGGGCTTTGAGGAGGGAGCATTGCTTGTCGTACACCAAGCCCGTAGCCACTGCCCTTAAACTGTACAACTGTAAGGCTGTGACTAGCGCCCTTTATGGGGTGGAGCTGTGGGGCATAGCACCCTCCAATGAGCTCATAGCTGTGGAAAACAAGTTCCTTAGGAGCCTGATATTCCTCCCCCTAAGTACACCCCTTCTCCCTCTTAAGCTTGATCTGGGTGTCAAGTCCATCAATGATCTAGCGAGGCTCCGCCCACTGTTGTTTTGGCATAGATTGGCCTCCACTTCTGATTTGGCACACTATGTAGCTGCTTTTTGCGATGTCTCCTACTTGGACACCGCTAATAAAATTGGCTGGATTAAACAGGTAAACGCCTTACGGTCTAGTATTGGCTTGCCAACTCAGGCTATCGGCCATCCCCCTTCATACTCAAGAAGTCAAGTAAAACATCTGTATTGGGCTTGGGTCGAAGAGAACAACCTTCGGAAAATTCAACCTGGCAGCCTAACAGATGCTTTTACTGATCTGAAATCGAATTGTTATTTAGAAAGTTACCTCGACATCATTAAGGTGCCAGCCGATAGGAAGCTGTATACACCGTTTAGACATGGCAGCTTACCAATTAATGCTTTTACTAATTCTTGGCAAAACAATAAACTTCAACCCAAGGGCTGTCCTTCTTGCCCATGGCCACACGAAACTATCGGGCATGTACTTTTTGCCTGTAAAGCGTACTCCAAGCCAAGATGGTTAGCTCCTGTGTGCAGACAATTAGGGACACAGGGGCATATTAGCAAGGGCCTTATCGCCGCTTTAGCGGCACTTTTTGCCGCTAATGCGGCGATATTTCTATCGCCCTATTAGCAAGCTGTCGCTAACAGCTGTTAGCGACAGCTTTATGGCGAAAGCGACCGTTTTGGTGCCGCTTTGCATGTCAGCGATATATATCGCTAATGACATGCAAAGTAGGCGTTCCCAACTTAAAGCGACTGAAAACAGTCGCAAACACAACTTCCCCCTATTAGCAATGCCCGCGAAGCGATTAAAGAATTCGCGCTAACCGCGATTATCGCTGGAATCTAACACCTGCTAAAAACCTGACTTAACCATTCTAGTCAATGGGGGGTGGATTGTAAGGTTAAGTCCTCACCTGCCTATTAGCAAGCTTTTCATAAGCACGTTGAATTTATCGCTGGATTTCTCGCGCTATTGCTGGGTTTCGCCGCTATCGCTGGATTTTTTATCCCCTTGGAGATAAGCGTTGATAATAACGCGTTATCTCCGCGATGAAATCCAGCGATAGCCGGCGATAAAAAAAACAGCGCTAAGCGCGCTTTGCGATAATTATCGCAATTCCTTGGTAATATCCCCCACAAAGCTTTAAAGATGCCCTACAGACACTAAAATCAGACGCTAGACCCCTTTTCGCCTGTGCCACTGCAAAATTCCTGGGCCATTCTTGGGCGATTAGAAGGAGGGCACCGCTGCCAGGGCCGATTGGTATGAACAGTTAAAATAGATTATGCTGACCAACCAAGATTACATTGACCAGTTAATGCTGCTATTTTATAATTTTAAATAATTGTTTTTATCGTTGTATTTTATGTATTTTATTCTGTCTTGTGACTAGTGCTAGAGCCTTGTTCTTAAACTAGTGGCAATCCCCCCCCCCCCCTTTTTTTTTTTTTTTTTTTTTTGTGCGGGCTACCAACCCGGAATTTGATTTGTACAAATCTCGATGATGCACTTGCACTTTATTCCCATAATCATGTTAGAGAGACCGAAGTCATGAATCGTGTGGAATTGTTTTACTCATATGATGTCATTGTCATTTTATTGTGTCAACTTGAGCGTTTTTATTCCCCATTTGTACATTTGCTTTCAGGAATGCTCTTTCAACCTAAAATGACACACTCATGATTTGTATGGTTGCTTCTTTTATGGTTTGTTAAACCGAAATAAAGAATTTTGAAGAGACATCACAGAAAGGAAAGCAGTTACTAAGGGCCCAATTACGAGTTTGGCAGACCCAAGAAGACCACCGGGTCGGCGGTCTCCCACCTGCCGTATTACGATGCATGCAGCCTGAACCACCAACCGCTTCGACTGAGTTGTTCCCGCCTGCAGCGTGGCGGACGGCAATATTGACGATGCATACTCCATCACCTGTGGCTCCGTCAGGCCCGCTGCTTCCCGCTGTACTGGTGGTCCCTTTGCGGCGGTTCCCCAACGGCGGTAGGCCATCACGGTATGCTCTCAGTAAAGCACCAGAACAGTGGCCATTGGATGGATACCAAAACAACACAGCTGATGTCCGTTGGCCAAGTGGACACACCTGCAAATCACACTATAAAACACACCTCATTCCAGACCATGATCTTTGCCTCTCATCTGCAACACAGCTAGACAGAGACCAAATGCTTTTAGTGAGATAAAGTAGTCCTATTTTTCCCCATCTCTTTTAGACTCTCCAATCTCTTTTCTTGCACATTTTTCTCGCATGTTTTCTCTCTTACACTTTCGCTCACTTTAATTTAGAGTGATGTTACATCAAAATAAATCCACATTTTGCAGAGACTGATTTGTCAGTCGTGGTGGATGAGATCATAAGAGTAGAGCCACAATTGTTTGGAGGCAAAGTCCAACATACTCCTCTCAGTAGGAAAAGGGAAATGAGGTCCAGATAGTCGACAGAGTGAATACTGTAGTTATCATCCTGCGCACACAGGAGGAAATTAGGAAGAAGTGAAATGACATAAGGGGGAAGGTGCGTTCTCTGGCCTCCAAGCAACACCTAGAGGTCCAGAAGACTGGCAGTGGTCCTCCCAGGGCCCCAATACACCTGTTTCCCTGGGAGGATAAGGTCTTGGCCTTTCTACATTCCGAGGACTTCACAGGAATATCTGGAAGAGTGGAGTCTGGTACGTTACGCCTCACTAACTTTCACAATACCTCAATGTCCTGTTGGCTCTCAACTTAGCTTTAGTCATTGTGCTGTGTACCTAGTTTCCTACCATGTAGTCCTCAAAGTATCAGAGATGTTGGTTTGTCTGTGTCAATGTGTATTGTTGCATATAAGATCTCATGTATCAATCTCCATTACATGCCACATGTTGGAATGGTGTCTGTAAGAGTATTACTATTAGAATATCAGCCCAGGACCCATGCTATGTGTCAATATGTAAATGTATTGTCCACCCATCTGCATTTTAGCAACAAGTATGTAAAACTATCCATTTTGCAAGTGTTGTGACGTAGAGATTGAAATGACTGCAACTTCCATGAGGCCCTGTTTCTGTAATAGAAAACAAGATGCTAAAGTGATTTTGCCCATTCACACTTGTCTGACATGTTACAACTGATGTCCATTTCTCATGGAGTTAACCATTTGTCAAGTTTTGTGAAGTAGATATTGAAATGACTACAACTACCATGAGGCCATGTTTCTGTAGCAGAAAACAAGATGCTAAAGTGATTTTGCCCATTCTCACGTGTCTGACATGTTACAACTGATGTTCATTCCTCATGGACTGAGCAATAAACATACAATGCTCTACTCAGAGACATTTTTGCCCACTTAGCTTTATGTTGTCCTGGTCTCCTCAACAGAAACTATGGATGTCATGAGTGACACATAGCAAGCGTGTAGCTCAAATATTTGTAAAGCATGAAGTAACTCAGCTGATTAGAAGTGGCAGATGACCCATTGACTCTGCACTGCTTACATGATGACTAATGCTAAATATACAACCAAGTTGTGTGATCGCTTGTTTTGTCCCCAACTAGGCCTTGGAATAGTCAAATAGACGTCATCTCTCCACTGTGTTGACCTAAATGT
The DNA here is from genome assembly GCA_963921515.1 of Calotriton arnoldi. Classification (NCBI taxonomy): domain Eukaryota; kingdom Metazoa; phylum Chordata; class Amphibia; order Caudata; family Salamandridae; genus Calotriton; species Calotriton arnoldi. The sequence continues at coordinate 174,446 of CAWUFW010017915.1, forward strand.
TTGGGCGATATCATGTTCACTCCTCAATCTAAAATGCAACATCTCAGGACATCTAATGAGCTGCTTAATTCAAGTACATCTATTGAATGTCACTAAATGTCTTGTTAACAAGTTCAATACCACTGAAATATATCATAATAGTAATCTCTGCCTATTTTGTTTTTCCTAGGTTTCTACTTACTGTGTCACTAAACATTTAGATGTAGATACCACACTTTCACCAAAATCAATGTTCTCTATTTCATAACAGGTCGATCTGGCACAGCAACTTGGCAAAGTTTGGCCACCGAAGAGACTCCCACTCCACTCCTGGATGAAGCCATCAGTGATGACAACACTCCTGGAGATGTGGACGTGGATGACGGTGCTGGTCAATCTGGTCCGCCTGGGCAGATGGCAACAGTGAGTCTCACTGTGCCCACACCTATACATCCCACCCCAGCTTCAACACCTCAGCCAACCTCTGTATTTCCAACCACGTGCTTGGTGTACGTGGCGTACATGCACACCATGGTTTGAAAAATAACTAACTTGCCTCCCGACACTGCTGCTATCAACACTTCCTTCCCTTTAGCTGCTGTTTGCCACCTCTGGGAGCAATCATGCCAGGCCATGCAGGTGGGAGGGCCCCCACTTCTCTCCAGAGGAGCTGGAAAAACTGGTTGAAGAGGTCCTTCCCCTGTATGGCCAGCTCTATGGCTCACCAGAGAATAGGTAACTATCTTATATACATATTTTACTCTGTTTGACACCATCCTCTCCATTCCCAGAGGCTATAATGTGCCTCCGAGTCCCAGTGTACATTCTGATTAATGTTACATTTTGTGGTCCCTACATAGAATAATCATGTATTGGATTATGGAGCACTGTGCATTGTGTACTTAGCATCACCATTGTGATGTGTGATGTGTAGTAAGTATACATTTAATGGTACCTGTGATATATTTCCTAATCAGATCATGATAAATGTGCAAAGAAATGTATAGGCTTTACAGCAATAGCTATGTATGCATACTGTAAGACTCTGTTGAGGATGATGTTAGCTATGTGTACAGACCCACATATCATTCAGCCCAGATCAGGGCTCGCCAAACTGTTGTCTGGGAGATAGCTGTACCTCATAGACCCATTCAGAGTGCCACACAACCTTGAAGCCATGTATTGGATGGCCACACAATGCACTTTTATGAATTGAAGTGGTGGAAATGTGATGTTCGTGTGGGATCAGTATGCTCAGCCTGCAGAGAGCAAGGCCTGACAATGAGTTGTGCCCAGTCTGGGTGGTGGCCCAGGCTGGGTCTGAGTTACTGTGGCAATATAACTGATGCACAGAATAATCTCCCTGCAGACCTGCAGATCCTTGGATGTTCCCAAAATGAGTTTTCAGAACGAATAGTAGCCTTGAAATCTTTTACATGGACTACACTTCGATTGGTGACTGAGGTAACCCCCTGACCTGATACTTACATGGTCAATGTGCATCATATACCTATGACAGGCCTCTTACTCCCACAGGTCTGTTGTCACTTTTCCATAAGTAATTCTTTCACTGTACAGGCCTATTGTACATGTGACACATTAACAGTGCGGATAGTTGGTTACTTCTGAATAGATTTTGATATGTGAATCACCAGCTTTGTTACATTCAACCAATCAAACAAGAATTACAATGGTATCTTGATGTCATCCCTGTAACAGTGCCACATTTGGCAAAAAGGTGTGTCCTGTGATGGCAGTGCATACCACACAAACTCAATCAGACACAATATGATATCCCATTATGTAGTCAGCATGTTCACACATCCCCAGAGAGGATGCTCTCAGTGACATACATGCCATCCCTTTCATTGTGACCTAAGTCTTAGGATGTAGTCTATACTATGGTACCAGGCAGCATGGACCGTGTGCATCAAGTCAATGGGCCTGGCTATAAAGGTGTCTGTACAATCATGCACAAGTAGTTTACCCTTCTGAAGGTCACAATGGTGTTTGGTGTTTCATAGTAGCTCACATCACAGTGCATGTAGGATGGCCCTGGGCTATGTTGCAGGGATTCTGCACAAGAACAGAACTATGCACAGGATTATGAGACCTTAGTGTATAGGGACTGGGTCTTCCTACCACCTTAGTACCCACGAACCCAGGACCGACTAGCTATAGTGTCTCACTTGCTCTCCTACTCACTTACAGAGAAACAAATGATTAGACACCCCCAGATCTCTCAGGAATCGCGGTAACAAGACACACCCTTTCGCTCGCATTGTTGTACTCGTCCACAATAAGATCTGACAGAGACACAGGAATAGTTTAAAATATTTATTTTAACTAACGTGCCATTACATGCAGTAGACGTGCCACAACAAGTAGGAAAATGCATAGTACAAATATAGTCAGCATAGCAGCTAGTCCATAAATCATGAACGGAGATGTCATCATAAAAAGACAATGGAGAAAAGACTATAGTGCCTAACCTCCCTCTCCTTGCTAAGAAGAAGTATTATTATAAATAGAAGATCTCTGTGCTTTGTCTGCAGACCCCATACCTTAGCCTATAGATGGTAGATCTACATCATAGGCGCTGTCTCGCTCTTTTCCCCGGAAAGGTCCCTCTCCAAGTGTGTGTCATTTATTTGTGTACCCCACTAAAAACCCAAGCATGCTGTCCAAACACCAGCTGCATCGGCATGTTTTCTCTAAGGGCTAAGGTCTGGCCAGAACAAAATAACAAGGGGTATTGTTGTTCGCCCTTGCACATAATGTTCAGTCAACATCCCAGGAACTTGCAGAGAGTGAACACAGCGATGAGTTCTCATGTGAAAGCAATCATTGAAAATATTGCAAAAATAAAGACGTGTAGTAACACGCGCAAAAGCAGCAGGCAAGCTGCAACGTGCTCATGCTAAGTTAGTGAAAAGCGACAATGTCCCTACGGGCCATGTGACAGCTACATGATGATGTTGGACTGGCTTAGTCAGTGTAGGACATGACCTGGGTTGAGGATAGTCAGAAGATGACTACAAAAGTGTGTATTCATGTCTTTGCAATTCTCAGCTTGTGAGAACTACACATGTAGTGTATTAACTATTCATTTGTGCTTGTGCTAGATGTATACAACATCTGTGTCAACCAAACAGAGATCCAAAAAACTTGCAGTTATAATCTGTTCATTCATTTATTGTATCCATACAGGTCAACGCTCATCAAAACCAAGCTATTTGGAAAATCATTGCCCGGAAGGGGGGCCTATGGCCTGCGCAGCATCCATTGCAGGAAAAGGTAGGAGGTGCTGGACCTGGAATATCATGGAGATCCAGCTGGGGATGTGCTCCCTATGTTAATGGGGCACGTGTCAGACCCTGACTCCCCTAATGGCCCACATACTGGCGATGGCCTTCCTGGAGCTTGATGGGCAGTTGAGGGCCCGACAGCAGCTACAAGAGGGTGAGTCCTGGTCAGAGTCATACATGTTGCGTTGCCAACTTTGTGTGTTACAGGCAGGCATTTCCCCATCAATATTGGGGGTGGCCCACGTGTGATGCACAAGAAGAGTTATTGTTTGTGTAGGTCTGGTAGTAGGTGCATATTGATGTGCTTTGCCTATTGTCTTTATTGACCCGGAACACAGCAGAGTCCAGTCCACTACCAATTTACTGCCTTGAGCAGACACATGGCTGAGTAAAGTAATTAATCACCTCATATTCTTTGATGTTCTGGGTGATAATAGTACCAAACAGGTCACTTGCCTTCATTGTGTAAGGATTGATGCTCCCTCCCTACTGTGTCCTATGTAATGGTAGCCCTAATATATGTGACATGGCATACAGTGCACTTTTTACGCAGTGACTGGACAACACTTCCCATTGGTAAGTCGTAATGCTGCAGTAACATGAGTGTGCAAACATCACTGGTTCCATCAGCATTAGTGCCTACCCGTTTGCCCAGCGTACCTTTGCCTGTTTCTATCTCATCTGCAATACAGTTTCAAGATTCATTCACTGACTGGTGACATGCATCAGGGAGTGAGATGTAGACATCTTGAGATCATATCTGAGTGTATACACTCAGTTTTACAAGGCAATTTATGTTTGCTCTACCAAATGGTGCTGTGATGTGCCATACCATTAGGACTATAGTGATCCCACCTGTTCATGTTATAGATATTCACTAATACACAACAACCTTCAAAGGTGTATGGGCTGGTAGGAATGCAATCTGAGAATTATGTTGTCACCAGTACCAAGCAAGATTGGGGATGTTCATAGGGCTATAAGGACTCCTATGCAGTGTGCATCTGGAGTATCCATCTCCCAAAACATTGGCCCTCAATGTCTCCAAGATATTTCTTTATGCTACATGTGATATGTAGCTAAACAACTTCAGTACAGCTTTCATTAGACTTTTCTGGAAGCGGAAACATGATTAAGTTTCAAGTCAAAATTGTCATCAGTGTGCAATGAACATTTGCATGTGACATGACTTCTGCTACAGCACATATTGCTGCTACTTGCTCTTTAACTTGACCTTCATGGCATCAGATGCTGTTTAAGTTAAATGAACATTTGGTGAATTCCGGGCCTTGTGTGAACAGTGTGGAAATGTATATTTAGTAGACATCCTATTTGGTGACATCAGTTTACTATGGCATACTACAAGGGCCAAAGTGTACAAGGTGATCAACTATTCTAGTATGAACATTAGGATGAAGTGTAGACAAGGCATTGGAGCTGTCTGGGGTTATGACATCACTGTGACCAACTGTTTCAAAGTAATGTAGCATGCATGCATGTGCTCATGCTAATGTTGAGGCCTATGTAGTGAACCAAGCAGCTGGTGTGATCTGTGTACTTTAGAAATGTTTTGTGTTGATCTCTGATGGTCAGGTGTGGTAACACAGTTGCAATAAACCAGTTTCATATGTAATTTCAGATTCATCCAGGGCAAGCGAAGGAGAAGGGGCCAACATCGTTGTGGACACAGTTGGTCACAGTGGTACCGGGAGTGAGAGTACAGGCACGGAGGGACCTAATGACCGAGAGGGTGTGGGGAGTGCTATGGAGGACGGAAACTCAACTTCATCATCATAGTCATCCTCCAGTGGACACTCCTGAGTAGTGGTGGACCCAACAGGATTTCTTCCACCTTCATTCTTGTCCACCACCCCCAGCTCCATCGCCAACCTCCCTGTTGTTCCCCAATCAGTTGGCCGGACCCACTCCCCTAAGAGGGGAGCAGTTGCAATAAACCAATTTCATATGTCATTTCAGATTCATCCAGGACAAGCAAAGGAGAAGGGGCCAACATCGTAGCTGGTCACAGTGGTTCCGGGCGAGAGAGTACAGACACGGAGGGACCCAGTGACCGAGAGGGTGGGGGGAGTGCCATGCATGACGGAAACTCGACTTCTTCATCATCAGAGTCATCGCCCAGTGGACACTCCTGAGTAGTGGTGGACCCCATAGGATTTGTTCCACCTTCATCCTTGTCCACCACCCCCAGTTCCATTGCCACACTCCGTGTTGTTCCCCAACCAGTTGGCCGGACCCACTCTCCTAAGAGGGGAACCGTCTCCTTTTCTCCAGGCACCTCAGCCCCTGCCCCTGTCCCCCGCTGCACAGAGTGAGGGGGCTAGTGACCTCCTGAGGAACAACTCTGTGGGTCAGACTGCACTACTGAATGCCATTCAGGGCCTAGGCAACCATCTGCAGCAGATGGCGGCCTACCTGGAAGCATTGTTGTAAAAGACAACAGGAGTATAACCCATAAACCACGTTGAGATGTGGGTAGGTACGTAATGTTAAACAACAATATCTCAACCGGTATAATTAATAAGGACAGTTAGAATTGCATGGACACCACATTACAAAAAGGAAAAAAGGGGAGACTCCAAAAGAAATTTTTGACTGGTGCCGTGTCAAGGAGAAAGACATCGGCGGTTGGATAGCAATTACGGGAGCTCCTCGAAGTACCGGGGATCAGTACCGATGGGGGAAATCTTGATGTGAGGAATGGATCCTGGATAAATTAAGGGGACACCGGAATCAGCGTCTTGCCGCCACATCAAGATCTCCCCCATCGGTACTGATCCCCGGTACTTCGAGGAGCTCCCGTAATTGCTATCCAACCGCCGATGTTTTTCTCCTTGACACGGCACCAGCCACCACGCTCCTTGACGTGGATTGCCTCCAGGATTTCCTTCCCTGGAAACCTGATGTAATTTGATTCGCCATCTCCCTGGAACACGAGTTCCTTTCAGCACCGTTTACAATCAGCAACCCGGTCCTGAAGATGATCCTGAGTTATAGGATCGAAACGTCGTCGACCCCTCAGCGCAACTGGTGGCGCATTACCCCATGTGGTTCAACTAAAAATATTACTGTCTCGATTACAAAATTGTTAATTATTATTGTGAACCACATATACTCACTGTATATAATTGTTCACCGATTGCACGTTGCGCCGTTTTTCGCTGATTTCACATTGTCACTTGCGTCGCCACTTTGTGTGTCACAAACACAATTCAGCACCAAGTCCAATTCGGGTTGCTCTTGCATTTCATTGCCTACAGTGCTGCTACAAATGTACCTACATTATTGTGTTCTTAAAATATATGATGCCAAGTGCACTTTTCAAAAATTTCTTTTGGGGTCTCCCCTTTTTTCCTACCTGGAAGCATTCACAGTGCAATGTCTGGCCTACAGAATCTTTTCAGGCTCTGGTCTCCTCCCTCAGCGCAGCCTCCCACACCCTCCGCCCCTTACCCATACCAATACCCTATTCCCAAACCTATCCAAAGCACACACAAACATTTGCACACACCCAGTCATACAGACGCAAGCAGCACATCCACACATAAGCATAACCCTCACAAGAAAACCATGCATACATCCTGACACACAGACACCGCACTCACTACCACAATCATAGGCACCACCACATCCACAACCACTACTGACAACACCACGCCCATATACTCACACCACTCCCCCATCACATCTCCACACAGCACAAGACACACCACACATGCAAGCGCACACCACACCCCACCACCACATCCCCACCCAGCACAGACCTTCACACCCACATGCACCCCCACAACCTCATCACATCCATACAGACACCACAGACATCAACACCCACTGTCACACCATATCAGCAGTCACAACACATACACCCAGCACTTCCACTGCACCAACATCCACAGACACACCACTCACGCTATACACACCTAAGAAACTCAAACAGAAACAATCAAGCGTCAAACATACATTCGAGAAACAAGGCACACCCATACTTGCAGCGCATACACCTGACACACATGCACCTGCACCAGCAACAGTCCCAACCACATCAGACACTGACACTCCCTCTACCTCCAAGACCCCACTCCCTGACAAAGCACTTCCTAAGTACCCCACTGAGTATCCAACCTTTCACGTAGCCTTTTGCCCTCCCAAACCACCTACCACCCTTTCCACGAAGGTTCCAACCCCTACCACACCCAAGACCACCCCTTCTACCTCCAAATGCACCTGTAGTTCACACTCATTCACCCCTTCCACTTCCCAGGGTCCCCCGTCAAAACGTTGGTCAACACCTTCTGACTCCCAACCCCCCTTCTAAACGTCAGTCCACCCCTTCCTCTTCCAAACTCCCACCTTCCAAACCCAAGGTCCGCACTCCCAAAACCAAATGTCCCCCTCCCAAGTAACATCATCGAGGTGCCTGTCATGCCCAATGGATGTCTCTTTGTGAGGAGGTTCCCTGGGAGTGTCATGAAGGACAGGTTTAGTGGCACAACAGTTTGCTGGACCAGACAATGTGTACCTGGAATGACAATTGGACTTTGGTTTACTCCATCTGGTTATAATGGAGAAATAAACATTTTTGCTAGGTTTAGAACACATTAGTCCTGCCATTATTTTTCTAACTATTTGATGTTATTGGATACTTTAGGATGTGTGACTACAGTTGTGTTGATTTCACCCTGATTGATGATCCATTTGAAGTGGTTAGTATGATCTGACCTAGTTGGAACCAGTGCTGGAGTTACACAGGACAAGGTGTTCAATGGATGCATATCTGGGATCAATTCCAATTGGGGATGACATTGCATTTGGTGGTATTTCATATGGTAAGTATTTCAGCTTGGCTTGGTAAGTGTCAACATCTTTTAGCTTGCACTGCTCCCTATGATGTAGGTTGGATATGTGTTTGATGTCTACAAGTTAGTTATTTGTTTATCCACACATAGAGGGTGTTGAATTGTCATACCTTTGTGGAATGTTTTATGGATGTGTCCATTTTCGGGTGTGTACCTTACATCTACTTCATCTGAATTTGAGAAAAATGATATTAGTGGTGTGTTTGCTTTCATGACTTGCACTTACACATTTCCCACATATGCATGGCACTTGGTTATGCTATTGGTTGTCCCTGATATACTTCATACCACAGGTCCTGTGCACATAGTGGTTTTGAGGCATGTGCAAAGTGGACTTTGGCCCCCCTGGTAGAGGCAAACCTATTCTGAAGAGTCTTTACATTATGACCTTTGAATGCTTCTCACACTGATTATTTGGAATCCCATTTACCTGACATTAACTTTCAATGTGGGTGATGTCCATTACAGAGATTTAGCAGAGAAGGTGTGTATCAGTTTCATGACACATCCATACAGATGTATCTTTGATATCACAACAGGAGCTAGCATGTGAGCATTGTGAGGGTGTCACGGAGATTAATAGCTGTGATATTGATGAGGAGGTGCTGTTGTGTTGCACAATTTAATGTACACATCACTACCCATGATTATTAGATGTAAACACATGTCGACTTTGGTAGAGTGTGCCTGTGAAGTGACAGTGACCTGGCCAAAGTGGGCATCATAGAGCTGTAATTGGATTATACATTCAGAACTATTGTGAACAGGGGCCCAACACTCTATTGGAATTACAGTCAGTTGGTATTGTAGTTATACTTTACCACCAGTTTTATGGTGGAGTAAGCACCATCTGGATTGTTACTACCAACATGAAAACATAGGGCTAGAGATATATATATTTACATTTATATAGCAGCTACACAATTTATACTGGGGCCAAATGTGCCACCAGGCAATGAACAATACTACTAGTCAAGAAAACCATTTTAATTTCAGAGAAATAGCCTTTGCAGGGCAAAACTCCCCTGTATCATTGCATGAATGGTCAGTGATCTAAAATAATGTCTAATGCTGTGGAAATTAGTCATAGGGTTAAGTGCAACTTTAGCAAACTCCCTGGTTAAAAGAGCTCCCTGTGCACTCCGAGCACCAGCACCCACACCAAATCACCCCTCACTGCCCCGTACCTTGACCACATCACTCTTTCAGGTTACAGGACATGCTGCCCTTCATAGGCGGGACATCCTGTGGATGAAAAACAGCTTAATCGTGCGGGCCGTGGAGAAACTTGACCTTGGTGAAATTGGACGAAGACGGGTAAAGTCAGGTAAAATGGATAAACTTTTCCCTCGTTTGCCAAGGTAAAATTATCTGACTTTGACCAACTTCTCTAGTGATGGTAGCCCCTTTACCTACACGTAAACGTCCTACTGAATTTTAAGGTCTTGTTAAATCCACATTTGCACATTTCACGTTTAATCACTAGGCTACAGCCATTGAAAAACAAATTGTACACTTAAAGTTATCACAGTATAGCGGAATTTTGCTAAAAAATTGCATTATAAGGTGATTCATTTTTCCCCAAAGAACTCCATAGTTTCAGTTGATGTTTTTTATTGCCCACTTTATCTTTTGCGAGAATTAAAGTGCCATTGCATCTCCTTAGATGGAAATATAAAACAAAAATCTCTCTGTTCAGGGTGAAGTTCATTCAGACTTATCAAATGTCTACTTAATGATTGGCCTGGCAGTCGTGGGATTTCCTGTTCCAGTACTTAACTGTAATCTACATCACCGAACACGTTAGGCTGCTGTAACAGGAAACCTTTCAGTGCTCACCAGTGTGTTTACATAAAGATGCAGTCATATAGATACATCACATTTTGTGGACATAGCATAAATCCATCTAAATACTGTAGATTAAAAATGTGCCTTCAGAACCCAACCATTTAACTGTTATTAACATGCCCTTGGCAATTCATCACAGCTCAGCGAACATGGGCTTCAAGTTTCTCAGATCTCCTGCCTACTGTAGAACAAAGCTAGTGAATTGAGATGTTTTAAACACCAGCTAAGTAATAAATAGTACAGCATTTATAGTAATGTGGATTTCATAAAAAATATTTGGCTCTTTTTTTAACTTCCTCCTGCAATGAAATGTCATAAAAATCGCTTATTCATTTGAGCAGATCAGATATCTCTTTAGTATTCTTGCCAATGCGAGTGGGCAACACATACAGAAAGAGCAGGAAGTATGTAACATCAAAGATGGGCCTTTCAGTATTCTGAACTCAGACTGGCACTACCTCTCTCCTCCTTACACAAATAAGATACATTGTCAAAGTCTAAACAGTGAGTTTTTGAGGCAGATTACGATCTCGGTCGTCGGTTTCACTTCCGATCCCCGAATTACAATTTAGGAGGTCGGAAGTGAAACCGGATGGTCATTCCGGCTGGATTTTGACTGGCTCAAGGAGCCCGGCCTGCAATCCATATGGACGGCGTTTTACGCCGCCCGGATTAGGATGCACGGTTTCCGGCAGGCTTTCCATGCCGGGCTTTCCGACATGGAAAGCCGGTTGGAAAGCAAGTTTGGGGGCCCCTAGCAGGGCCCCCTTCTGTTTGCAGCCTCCGGTTGCCCCCTTGTTGATCCCTGCACTGTGTGACAGGCACCCTGAGGTGCCTGCCACGTGGTGCAGGGATGAACACAACCTCCTATTTCCCTATGAGAGCTTGTGCTACAGCCGGTTTACGGCCGTAGCACATGCTACCATAGGGAAATGTGAGTATGCGACCGCACCATGTACGATCGCATCATAATTAGGCGGTTGGGACCGCCGACTGGAGGTCGGTCGGAGCCGTATCTGCGATGGTGTAGGACCGGACGCAAGTCTGCCCAACATCGTAATAAGCCCCTTTGTGTGTTTGAATCTCAAAATTTACAATGCCACATTATGTCATCATATATTACTCAACTTTTAGCTGTCTCCTCAGTTTAGGAAAATATCGCCATATACCCCCAACCACGTCAACTACTCAGATATTAATAGCGAAAGAAGAACAGTTTAAGTTTGTAAAGATTCCCAAAACACCTGATAGTACTCTTCTAGTGTATTCCCCAAATCATTCCTATGAAGCCATGTGTATCAACAACATATTAATTTTCCTTCCTCATTTCAACACTTGAAGGTGACTCACCATTCATCCAGTATTGGCAACTCTGTTGTCATGTGACTAAGGAGTAGATAAACCAAAAGTAGCTCCAAGATTCAAAACATGCAGAACTCTTGACAAGCAAGCATACCAATTTTAGGACTGAAGAATTTTTGAAACAATAATTCCCAATATTTTTTAAGACTATCACTGGCCTCAGAGTCTCATTTCTTAATTATACCTTCGAAGCACAGTTTTTTTCTGAAAGTATATGCCACTGATGATTGTTCTATTGAATATCGACCCCCAGTATATTGTGGTGCAAGAATATCAAGGACAATGTATAGGTATATTGAGGGACAAGAACATCGAGGACAGTGTGTAGGCATATTTAGGGACAAAATATTGAAACATGCTTATAGTGAAGTATAGATTTACTATTCCTAACTTTACATGTACATGCCTTGAAGATATATGTACGTGTAGGTACATATACGTGGAATTAGACATAGAAAATCTAGACTTACTTACCGGTCAATGTTTTTATTTTGTCCATGATATTGTATCCCATTGATATTCTAAGTTCAATATTCAGGAGCACATCGTCAATTATATATTGCCATAAGATATGTCCAAGAATCCACAAACTGGCCACTTCCTTCAATCTTTTCCAAAGCAAATATAGATATTTAAAGAAAAACAGTGACATATACTATATATGCCCTACCTCTCCTGCAAAGAAGTGAAGTGGATAAATTGCCTAATCTTGTAGATGCTGAGTGGAACCAGCTTCAGTAATTCCAGCAGGCAAGCTAAGGTTTGTCGGCGTTGGTGTGTAGTTATACCTATTTGGGTATTCAGCTTTCGCTTTCATTAACATGCTCATCCAACATGTCTCCAATAGGAGTTTAAATCACATTCTCTTAGAAATCTCTGGTGGTTAAATTAAAAAATAAATTTAAAAAAAAATATTTATTGCTCAACTGTTAGGTTCCATGGGTTCTAATGCGAACAAAGATAATTGGTCGCTTGTCTGGTGAAAGAAAGTCAAAATTGTGGTGTAGCTGTCCACTTACACCTGGGCGCCCAATGGCAGTGCACCTGCTGCAGTAAAGATGAGTACATCCATCTGCAGTCTGCCAAAGAGTGTGCTTTCAAACACATATCTGAACAAAGGCATCTGTGGGGAACTAAAAGGGTGAAGTTTCCATTAAAATTAGATAATCTAATACACAAAGCAACCTTTCTGTCTGACCTCATGGAGGTGTTGAAACAGTGGAATCTATTTCCACTGGCCAGGAGTGTTTCCCTCAGTGTTGCATGCCACAAATTAAACATATTTAATTCATTTCTGGCTATTTTAACTATCAGCATCAAGGATGTACTTTCCCAAGCGAGTGTGCTAAAAAGCCAATATTCTCTCTGCTAAATGTTCATTAACAGTTGAAGCATGTCCAACATTCTGTGCCTTGTGGACGTGCTTATTTTCGACAATCAAAGGTAAGATTTCCACTTCCATGCCCCATCACGAATGGACATTGGGAGCACTATTTCACATGTGCTGCAGTGCAGTGCTATACCATAGGCAGACAAAAACAATGTAAAAAAGACACGCTGGGGGGAGTGTGGGGGCGGGGTGTGAGGGGACCAAACAGAACAGAGAGGAAGGCTACAATTAAAACTGAGATTGACAAGAAATCTATCTAATCAGGAGCAAGGGCTGATTCAGTGGAGTATTGCATACAAAGTAACCTGCCTCTAGCAAGACTCAAAAATGGTAACCAAGAATATGTTTCCCAGCATGGTTCTTCAGGAAAAAAACATATCATTCTCATAGCACTTTACACGATAAAATAATTAATTTCATCACGAAACTAAAATACGTGCATTAATGACTTTAACTGTTCTTTTTTCCCAGAGATGACATGGGCTCATAAAAAAGTACACAAGTCTAAGCCTCCCTAGCACTGCCACAGGATTGGCAGCCTCTGGTGTGATCCTCTTCTGGTCCCCGTTTGTTAGCGACAGCTGCAAAAGTAGGTGACTGGGTGTGAATTTCATAAGTAATCATGTTAAATAAAATGGTTCGGCCACTTTTCTATCCCAATTAGAGCTCTAAAAGAAGCTAAATGACAGACATAGCGCATCCCAAAAAGGAAACACAATAAATCGTTTTTGGCTCAGTCCATTTACTGTGTGCTAATTTCTTTCATTGAAGATTCACTTATTAATTCAGGATTTACGACACTTCTATAACCCCTTCCCTGCCAGGTCTTTTTCCTGGCCTGTGCTAAGCCCTTTTTTGGCTATTTGGGGTAGTTCGCGCTAAGGCCCACATAACTTTTTTGTCCATGCCCAATTTGCATCCTTTTTTCCCAACATCCTGGGGATTCTGAAGGTACCCAGGGTTTGTGGGTTCCCCCGGAGGAGACCGAGAAATTAGCCAAAATACAGCTACATTTGGTTTTTTTGGGGAAACAAGTGCTGCAAAAGAAAGCGTCAGTTGTTTTCCCTGCAAATGGCTTCAACGAAGGGTTTGCGGTGCTAAAATCACCATCTTCCCAGCTTTCAGTTTTGGCATTTTACTGGGACATAGCCCATTTCTCCTAATTTTTTGGATGTGTTAAACCTCTTTCCAGTTAGTGGTAGAATTGGGTGTGAAACTCATGATGGATCTCGGAAAGAAGCCATACATTTCTGAAAAGTAGACAAAATTCTGAATTCAGCAATGGGTCATGTGTGTAGATCCTTTAAGGTTTGCCCGGGTGCTTGGCAGGGCAGGGGCTCCCACCTCAGGACCCGCTGGAGCCCAGCCCCCATTCTGTGCCCAGTCAAGCAGAGAAAGCCTCCCCGGACCCACGGGACCCTCGTCCCTTGTCCTTTGCGACACAGCAGGCTGGAGGAGAGAGCCCCGGACCAGGGCACCCACCCCATTGGCCCAGCAGGGGGCCCGGGGTCCCATTCAGATCCTCTGAAACCGGCCATGCAGGAGCAGCATCCCCTTTAAGATACCGCGGGCTGGATAAGGGAACCCAGGGATCTGGTGAGCTTGCAGACCCAGGCCTGCTGGCTCCCTGACTCTGTAGAGCTCCGTCCTGTGGCTCAGAAGCCCTCACCGGGGCCACGGTCAGGTGTTTCCAACCAAGCAGCCCACAGTCTCCAAATACACCCACTATGCCTGATCGACCAGAGTCCTATCTGGGCCTTCTCCAAGCAGGCCCCCTGTCTGTGACTGCAGAGCCCATTTCCCCAGCCGCACGCTTGGCGGCATAGAGGGCCTGGCAGCAGAGGTACCCACCCCCAGGTGTGACGGAGGGGTCCTGCAGGCACCCACAGACAGAGACAAAAGTTTGGCTCAATTTACGAAACCCTGACCCAGAATCAGGTCATCTACAAATTATTTAGCACCGTGTGCCCCACAACATGCGATACACTAAGGGCAATGGAGGTGGCCCCCTTCCGTCTGTGCTCCATTCAAGGCTTCCCCTCTGGGAGTCAGCCTCCCCAATTTGAAGAGTGTTACCAGGCGCTCAACCCTGGAGCGCCCCTTACACCCTCGCACTGCTGCTGCTCCCTCTCGGAGGACCAGGAGGGACTGCACAAGCCTTCAAATCCTCAGTCTGGCCGCATGGGACCAGGACAAACCAGGTGCCTGGCAACAAAGGAGGGTCGCACCATCATCCTCGACTCAACACTCTCCATGATCAAGCAAGTCAACGCCGTCTCTTCATCCTGCTTCAACACCCTCCGCATGCTCCGCAAGATCTACAGATGGATCCCCACCGAAACAAGAAGGACAGTCACCCAGGCCCTCGTCAGCAGCAGGCTGGACTACGGAAACGCCCTCTATGTGGGAGCCTCGGCCAAACTCCTCAAACGACTGCAACGCATACAGAACGCCTCGGCACGCCTGATCCTCGATGTACCCCGCCACATCACACCCCACCTGAGAGACCTGCACTGGCTCCCTGTCAACAAGAGGATCACCTTCAAGCTCCTCACCCACGCACACAAGGCACTCCACAACACCGGACCGGCTTACCTCAACAGACGACTCACCTTCTACACCCCGAACCACCAGCTCCGCTCAGCCGACCTCGCCCTTGCAACCGTCCCTCGCATCCAAAGAGCGGCCCCCGGTGGCAGATCTTTCTCCCACCTCGCCGCCAGGACCTGGAACACCCTCCCCCTCCTCCTACGACAGACCCAGGACCTGCTGTCCTTCAGGAGGCTACTCAAGACCTGGCTCTTCGAGCAGTAGCAGCACCCCCCTCAGCGCCTTGAGACCCTCAAGGGTGAGTAGTGCGCTCTACAAATGTCCTGATTGATTGATTGATTGCACATCAGCCACCTGGGCTCGACCCCTGTGGCATCAGGAGTCCCCGGCTTGGGCAGCAGCCCCAAGCCATGCAAGCGAGCTGGTGGGTAGCCCACCCCCTGCCCTGGCCAGAGGCACCAGAAGAGAAGAGCCAGGTGGCTCCCCATCCCGCACACCCCCCACCAAGAGGAGCCGGGCTCCCATCACAGGCCCCAGCTCCTTCTCTTCCAGGCTGCCCTGCTGCTCGAGAAGGGCCACTCCTCTGATGCCCGAAGCCTGGTCAGGCAGGGATGTGGAGGGCTTGGGGCAGCAGGGCCTTCAGGGGTAGTCCCAGACCAGGAAGGCACTGCCATTCAGTTTGCCCAGTGCGGGGCCATGCTGGATGAGTGTGGGTTCCATTTCGGGAGGGCCTACTGCTGTGCTCCTCCCAGAGGTGCAGGGGCCGGGGCTGCCTTCGCCCCCAGAGCCTCGCACCTGAGGCATCATGATTCCCCAGCTTGGACGGCAGCCCCGAGCCATGCTGGCAGGCTGGTGAGTAGCCCAGGCATGAGGACGATAATCAGGATGGGGGACTCCCAACCCAGGGCCTGCCGGCACCCCGGTCCTGGGCCATCTGGTCGCTGGCTGAGAACCACCAGACCACAAGTGGGCCCTGGGTACCCATTCCCTAGTATTCTGGAGGAAGACTACCCTCCTTTCTTGTAATCTGTGTGCACCGAGAGACAGAGGGGACTGAACGGGCGCATGCTCCCGGCCTCCTGGAGCCCTGGCTGGGCTCAAGGAAGCAAATGAGCCCTGATCGGGACTTCCAGGGCAGCCCAGCCATATGGTCCCCCCCTAGTGGAAAGCATGGTGTGTGACCATATGGCCAGGCTCAGGGAACCCTGCGGCCTGGATGCTGAGAGACCCAGCTGGGCCTCAGGCACAGGGCTGCGAAGAGAGCCCTGACAGAACTCCGACCCGGGGCCCGCAGGCATGTTATCACACAGGTGAAGGGAGGGAGGCCTCCGTGTGCCTGATGAAACCCCGTCCTGGGCCCTTGGCAGTGTGGCAGGCCGGAGGACAGAGCCCTGGGGCCCTTGGGCCCGGTCGTAGCACCTGGACCCAGCCACGCAGGTGAAGGCTCCCTGGGCTGGGAAAATTAATAATCATACTTGTTCTACCTTTTTTGTTCCCTTAGATTTTGGACCCTAGCTCAGCCAGCACCCAGGGAAACCTATCCAATCTAGGGCTATCCAAGGTGGGCCGACTTGTGTGGCTCTCACCACATTTTATAACCCAGAATGCCTTGCAAACCTCAAAGTTTGACTATAAAAAACACATTTTCCTCACATTTCTGTGATGGAAGATTCTGGAATCTGCAGGGAGCTACAAGCTTCCTTCCACCCGGCATTCCCCCAGGTATCCCGATACAAATGGCAGGGAAAGCACTACCCCTGCTCCAGAGGATGAGCAATTTAAAATAAAAATGAAATCCCACTGCTGTATACAGCAGAGGTATTTCCTGGAGATGAGCAGAGGACGTAGCCGTTACGTCCTCCGCACAAAAAGGTAACAAAGATATATATATATATATATATATATATATATATATATATATATATATATATATATATATATATATATATATATATATTTGCAATGACCACCATGAAGGATGACATCCCTAGGATGCAAATGGGCAACCAATAGCACAATTCCTATACTTATTAGACTCTCCATATCTATATTCCATATCATTCTATGGAACTCATTCTCGATGCTTGTTTATGAAAATTATCCATTCATGTCAATGGTTTATACATGAATACCCAAATGCGTTTTTGGTTCTAACACAGCCCCATATGATATGGTAATACATCAATATTTTACTTACTTTTAACATCCTTTTTTCAGTGGATTACCTTTACCCTTACATTGGTTACATTGTATTGTGTAGATGTTTTGAATATAGTTGCCAAATTCACTTCTTTCTGAAACATAAATAAGCCGATGGCTACAGGACATGCTGTTATTTCCCAATGCAAGATGATGTTATGATGTCACAAGTTTTACGTGGACATTGCAACTTCAGATGCATGTCACGCTGCCCAGAAATAGAGGCATGCTCCCTGACATCGCTGAAAGGCATGCTACCTTTAAAAACTGCTGGCGCCCCAGCAATGTGTGGGGAAAGGTAAATTTAGGCTAATCTGGCAGCAATTTCCGTTTATGAAGTAAGTACAGCTCAGGCACCTCAGGGGGCACAAAAGAATTAATAACACTGTTTTCTTGGTCTCTGATAATTTTATAATTTCTACCTTAAACAGTGTGTGACTACAGGGTGGTGCTCTCTATCCTCCCATAGGGGACCAGAAATTATCTGATGTATGGGGTAGTCATTCGTTCTCCTGTTTTACGTCACATATGACATTACACAATGTGAGATTGAGCGAAGGTATGGGCACATGCATTATTTTAAATACAATTTAAATATTTATATTACCTTGACATAATGAACCTTTGTTCAGACTATGTCAAACTATGATGCTTTTGATTCCCCTTATCACCTCTGGATTGAGCGGTGTTATTTAGGACGCAAGACCCTCCACGATCAATGGTGTCATGCTTCATCATCGGGACTGCTCCTCATTCAGAATAAGCAGCTTGCCTGTATTTATGGGCTCCTCAAAGAAGAAGCTCTTATGGAAGTCTTTTGCAATGATAGAACAGAATTTTGAAATGAGATCCAGACAGTTTGCTAGATTAAAATTACCTGGAGGTCAACTAATTGCAATTTTATTCAGACCTCTATCATTCACTCTTGAAGTAGTACGTTTTGCAATACCTTTTGTTCTAGTTACATTCTATTCAGAAGGCTGGATAGCATAGCTCTAGAACCTTTGGACCATTCCCCCCCCTTCTGCATTGTGGAGAATTGTTGACCATTTTTGGGCTCCATTACTACTGGAATTCATTGTGGTTGTGACTTTGGTGAATTGCAATTGAGTTACCCTTTTGCATGTGTGTTTTTTGTATTTGCATGCCCCTCCCTCTGCCCCTCTTTAATGTTCCCATTCCTACTCACACAGTATATAGTCTCCATTTCCCAGACATTTATCCTTGTCACTTCCACATCTACCCCCAACATGTAACACAAAAGGCCTGATTACCACCTCGCCACCCCTCCGCCGAAGGTCGCTGCCACCCGCCCACCAGATTACGACTTTTAAATTGTCTGGCGAGTGAGCAGCATGGCGGTCCAAGGTCAGTGCCTCATTCAAATGCGGTGGTGCCTCTGAAAAAGGCACCGCAATGGGAATGCCTCATGAGGACCTGCACGGCATGGACTTGAAAGACCATGCCAGGCAGGAACTGTTGTGCAGGCACACAGGGGGCACATGTTATGCCCCCTTGTGTGCATCCTCAAGCATAGGAGGCACAGGGGCCCCTGTAGGACACCCTTTATTTCCTCTCCTCCAGGGTTTTCAACCTCCATGTAAACCACGGAGGAGAGGAAACTAGCAAATTACATCCTCCTGACTGCCATGACACCTCCAGGGAACGGCGGTTCCCTGGCAGCGGCAGTGGTCCTAGGGCGGTCCGACCGCCCAACTTGTTATGGGGCGGTGGCTGGACCACCACCACCGCGCCCCGTGAGTCTGGCGATCCTCGGACTGCCATCCTCATAATTAGGGCCTAAGTGTGCAGCGTTCTACACGTTTTTGTTGAGAAGTCAGCACATGAGAGATAGGATAGGTGTAGGTATAGATGTCACCCAAAACTTTGTGATTTGCATTTAAGTGTATATGAAACAGTTCAACATGAATAATACTGCACACGGTTGTAAACACCTTTGTGAATAGAGCCCAAAGTATTCAAACCCACTGGTTAGCAGCATCACCCCTTGCTTGGTACCGGCACCTCCCAAAGATCCAGAAGAAAAACCACAGTATGCATATTGTCAAATACAGCCTGGACCAGCCACAGGCCTGGTCACTTACAAACTACTAACCTTGTTTTATTAGAAAACTCCTTGCCTTTCCTTAATTTATAAATCTATTCATACACTCTTGTTATTATTCCTGAATATACATTTCCACTTTTTGGCTAACGTTTAGCATTTGTGATTATCAAATGCTAATATTTTAGATATAGCCTTTCTACCATCTGGGCCTTTTTAGAGTCCTAATCAACAATATTTATGGAACATCTCAACCCCCAGCTATCTACTTTATCATTTCCATTTGGGCAACCAGTTAAGTATTCTGTAAGTATATGCATGCTGGTGTAGCTTTGATTAAATATGGACACAGAGTACTAGCTTGTTCGTTGAGCTGAAAGCCATACCACTGATAATCAAAAAGAAGGAAACTTGATAATGATATCTTAAAGTCACGAGTGAAGCACATTTCTTAATGTAAATAAACCTGCCTTTATAACAATGATAATTCTGCTTTAGTATAAGAGGTGATCCTCAACATATCTCTTACTAACATAAGAGGTAAAGAATAGCTCTACATAAATAAACAAAATATTAGATGTTGGACCTGTCAGCCTGAGGGTGGTCTTCCCCCAAACCTATTGGCCTGTTTCCCTAAATTTTTGCTGAAATTCGTTCTTTTTGGTCTTAGGACTCTGTGTACTTTACCACTGCTAACCAGTGATAAAGAGCTTGTGCTCACTCCTGTGGACATAATAAAATTGGTTTACACCTGATTGGCATATTTACTATATTTATGAATCCCTTGTAGAGTGGTGTACCATATACCCAGGGCCTGTAAATTAAATGCTACTAATGGGCCTGCAGCACTTATTGGGCCACCCACTTAAGTAGCCCCTTTAAAACATGTCCCAGGACTGCCATTGAAGCCTGAATGCAGTTTTAAACTACTGCCAATTTGACGTAGCAAGCTTTAAACTATCTTTTTATTAAATATAAGTCACCCCTAAGGTAATACCTAGGTAACTCATGGAGCAGGGTGCATTGTAATTAAAATGTTGGACATGTACTAGTAGGTTTTACATGTTCTTGTAATGAAAAACTCCTAAATTATTTTTTCCCTACTGTGAGGCCTTATTACATTTACTAAGTGCTAACCTTTGATCGGGACAGATAAGCATGTCATGTTTGTTATCTATGAAATTGTAATTAAAAATCCTCTTTAATGGTAAAGTCAGATTTCAAATAGCAATTTTAAAAATGCCACTTTTGGAAAGTTGGCATTTTCCTGCCTTTTGCAAATTAGTGCCTGCAGCCTCCCTTGAGTCATTAGACTGGGTGAAGTTAGGACTTTGTGAAATCCTCCCAGACAGGCACACTATAGAGGGATTAGGTGTGCCTGAATCAGCCATCTACTGGCAGGATGGGGTGGAGCTGGGCACAACCCCACTTGCAACAGAATAGGCTTTGTTTTGCCTTCACACAAAGGGCTTGTCACCACTGTATTGTCTTTGCAGCCAGCTTGGAGCCCTGGAAGTCAGGAAATTCCAAGCAATTCAAAGAGAAACCTCTAGAAGTTTGTCGTACTTCAAAGAAAGCATCAGGTATAAAAATAGGTCCCTCAGACCATCTCTTCAGTTCACTTTCTGGACCTGCTTTAAACCCTCAGAGGCCTGCCCTGCTACTTGAGCCCTGCTTCATCACTTGAACCCATGACTACCAGAGTGACTCCAAAGGCTAGTTTGCTGGCCTCCTGTTCAGAACCCAGGCATACCAAAGGCTCCCTCCATATTGAACCTGCATCTGGACCCAGCCTGAGTGAGTCCTGAACCGCCAAGAGGTGCCACTCCAGTCCTGGATTCTGGGTTGTGGTGTTAAAGGTGCCCAGATAGCCAAAACGCAAATCTTGGGATAATGTTTAGCAAAAAACTGCTCTGAGAACCGAGAGAAGACCAGGACCAACCTGCTAGTCAATCCTTCTGAGGTGCATCGCCAGTCAGCCTGACTTCGCAGTAGCTCCCATTACGTTCTTCTCCACAGCAGCAAATCCTGTTCAACAGTCCTTTGCCAAAAGGTTATCTGACCTCCTGGAACTCTTGTCAGCTACCGCCTCCTTCCTCGGTCCACCTGAGATTTTTGACTTCTGTAAAAGTGACTAGGTCCAAACGAAGAAATCTTCACTGCAACTTCGTCCAGCGGCTCCCCGATGATGATGCTCCTTCCGCAGACACCACCTGCAGCCTTGCCCTGATGAACTTTACCTTCTCAGAACATTTTTCTTGAAAATTCTAGTCCGAAGGTAAGCGCCCACCGGGCCCAATCCACTTCTTGTATCCGGCCCGCACTCCATCGCGATCTGCCATATTTTTCGACTTTGACCATGTCTTGCACAACTAGATGTCTGCGGTTGGCGCGTTGATCTGTTAGGTGCTAGTTTTTACTAAAACTTTTAAAATGAATAACTACAGTGCTACTGATTGGATTTTTGTCATTGTGGTCTCGAATAAATTATTAAAATGTACATTATTTTTCTAAATTGGTGTGGGATTTTTCTTGTGTTGTGTTTTCACTTTATTGCTGTTTGTGTGCTGCATTTCCTCTAAGTTAAGCCTGATTGTTGTTTTTGCTAAGCTACCCAGGGTTAAGCACAGGTTAATTTAGTGACTTTTTGTGATTCACCCTCCCAGTGATTGTGGCTGTTGCTTGACAAGGGCTCACATCTCAGTCAATCAACAACCCAATTTGTCACATTAGTGAATAATGACTTTAACTAATGGGACTTTCTCTAGATGCCTCTGTTTCATTAAAAGGGCAACACATTCCATTTTATAGTCTAAATAAAAAAAGGAGGCAATGAGGTAAATCAATAGAACAGTAAAGCAGTGGCCTCTGAATAGGCTGTTCGCCTGGGTGCCACCTATTTCTAGAGACCCTAAGCTTCTCTTTCTTGGGAACATTGGAAGCAGCAAAAAACCAACATGAAAAAATTATTCATAAACTAAGAGACCTACTGGTATAATGATCATGATTTTTCTCTTCTAGGTTTCCCCCATTCTTTAGGTTACACACAGAATTTATTTCGATACAGGCGACAAATGTAGAGTGCATGGTTTGATAATGTCACTTTTCGCTGCAGAGCAATAATCAAGTCTGCTCAAAAATGTTCACAGTATTTAATTTAAGTTGTGAAATCTGTTCTAAAATAGTTGTAATTGTATTTTTATAGCGATTACTACCCCTGACAAAGTGTTGAAGTGCTTTTCGGCGAGCAGCACGCTACTCCAGAACCCAAAAAATATTAGTGGTGAATTAGTATAGGGAAATATGAGTTACTTTGAGCGGTGGATATGTGAGTCTCTTAGTTGGATTGAAAAGTATAATGGAGGGATAGAAGAGGGAAGAGTCTAGAAAGTTTTTATTGGGAGATCATAGTAGTAAGAAGAGGTTTGGGATGGGTAAAGGAGGGATGGAGGAGGGAAAAGGCTCTAGAAATCAATTATAGAGATCATAGTAGTAACATGAGTTTTAGGATGAGTCTAAGGAGGGATACATCAGGGAACACTTTAGAAAGGGTTGTTTGGGAGATAACAGTAGTATAATGAGGTTTGAAGTGATCCAAGAAGGAATAGAGGAGGGAAGAGTCTAGAAAAGGTTATTTTGGAGATCATAGTAGCAGAATTAGGTTTGGGATAAGTCAGAGAGTGGAGGTAGAGGATATATTGAGAGAGGTATACGGAAAAGCATAGGGTAGTGTATTGGGGAGAATCAAAGTTGTTTTTTTTATAGTAAGAGCAAAGTAATAAATGTATAGATACATAAGTAGATAGAGGTTTTACATGTATAAGGAAGGTAATACATAGAGATTTAAGTTGTATTTAATAAACTCGGACGTTCAAGTGTTGCTGTACTTTAAGCTAATTTATTTGTGTATTTTTTCCTTTATTTCAATAGTGAAGCAATTGTTGATAAAATAGTTATGACAATACTTACATATTGTGCTAGATAAGTAAATGGAGAACCATAAGTATCTAATCAAGTAACTTATAGGAAAATATGCAGTGACCTATATACATGTTAAGCATATAATAATCTATATATATTTAACCATAAGTATAATGTACATTTGTTAAGCAGACCTAAAGAATATCTATATATTTAAAACATCATTATTATACATATTTATACAAAGAAATACACATATCTAGATACATACTTATAATCAAATTACATGTTTATAGACACAGGGATATGCTGTACATCTGTGTTTGAGTATGGTGGTTATGTAGGAAAAAACCAAGCCTTGAGTAGTCTTCTGAAGATAAGATAGTTATTCATTGATCTTATGTTTGGGGGTAATGAGTTCCATAGTTCGGCTCTGGAACAGAGAAGGATGTGCCACCTATGTTTTTTTTCTTGCATTATGGGATTTTGCGGTGAGGTGCCAGTCTGGAGTGGGCGTTTCCTTTGTGGAATGTATTTGTTGATTTTATTCCTGATGAAAAGTAGTCCTGTTCCATGTACTGCTTTGTCATGATACAAAGCAGCTTGAATGTGGATCTTCTGGCAACTGTTAACCAATTTAGGGCCCTCAAGGCAGGGGAGATGTGGGCTTGTGGCTTTACATGTAGAAGTAGTCTGGCAGCAGAGTTCTGAATCCATTGTAGTCTTTTCATGGCTGAGAAAGATGATCTGGAGTAGAGGCCATTGGTGTAATCAAGTTTAGATAGTACAAGAGAGATAGTAGCCTGGGCCTTGTGTGAAAATCCCATGTGGGGGAAGATGCGTCGCAGAGTTTTCATAGTGATGAAGCTTGATCTTGCTAATTTGTCCACTCGGGCATTCATTGATAGCTTAGAGTCCATGGTAATTCCAAGGTGTCTTACTTCCTTAGAAACTTTAGTATGGTGGTCCCAGATCGTCAGGCCAGGAGCCGAGTGGGTCATCATTTTTCCAATCGCCACATGTTGGTATTTTAGTTTAAGAGGCATTCAATTTGAGATGGCTCCATGTCATACACTGATCAACGGCTTTGAGGCATCTGAAAAGTTTGTAATTTCCAATGCCTTTGGGGCTTTCGAGTTTGTGGATTATTTGTGTCATCTGCATAGTTATAGCATGTGAGCTGAAATTCATTGATCATTGCCGGTAATGACTTCATATAGCTCTTTAAAAGCATGGATGAGATGATAGAGCCTCAAGGGACCCCTCCTTTTGCGAAGTACAGTTTGAATGAGAAAGGTGCAGTATAGATGACATTGGTCCTGTTTTGAAGGTAGGCTGTGATCCAGTCGAGAGCAATCCCCTCTATGCCGGCTTTGTTGAGTATTTGTAATAGAGTGTCATGGTCGACTGTGTCGAAGGCAGCTGAGAGGTCCAAGAGAAGTAGTGCAGCAATCCCATTGTCATCTACTGTGTATTTAAGGTCATCCCAGAAGGCGATGTGGGCAGATTCTGTGCCTCTTCCTAGGTGGAATCTTGTTTGGTAGTCTGAAAGTATGGGGTTATCTTCAATGAATTGTGGCATCTGGTCAAATGCTGCTCTTTCTATCAGCTTGCCCAGTAATCAGTCTGTAGTTGTCAGGGTCATGTGGGTCCAGGTTTGTTTTCTTTAATAATGGACATATGTATGCCTTTTTTAGGGTTTCAACAAAAAGTTATGTAGTTAAAGAATTATTGATGATTCTTCTTACTGGCATGGTAGCCGACGTAGTTAAAGGAATGTTCTTTAATATTTGTGGTGGATAAGGGTTGGAAGGGCAGCCAGGTGGCCTGTTTGCTTTGACCAGATCCATAAATTCACTTTGTGATATTTGTTTGAAGGAATGCAGAGGTTGGGCTAACTTACTTGTGGAGGGGATTTTTGAAAATGGGTTGGTGCTGGTGGTTTTCCTTTGTTTTAAATAGGAGTCCAACGTGTCTGCTTTGGTTGTGTAATGATTTGCCAGTTTGTCAGTGACTTCTTGAATAATGGGATAAATTCCTTCTGTGCATTTAGGTTTACGGAATTTGGTGAGAATTTTATAAAATTCTTTATTTTCACGTTTAGCATTTTGAATTCTGTCTGAATAGTACCTTTTATTAGCTTTTTTATTGTTGACTTGTATAATCTGTTCGGTTTCTGTAGGAGAAGTTTATCTTGATTGCAGCTTGTTTTTAGCCAGGTGCAATGCAGCGTTCTAATTTGCTGTTTTATCTCTTTTTGTATTTCTCCAAGGAGCCTGTTTTCTTGTGTCCTGTTTTGTTGATCTGAGAGGTATTAGGATATCAAAAGCTTCCTTTAGCCACTCATATAGCTATTGAACTGAATTTATTGTGTCTAGATCTGTGTTGGATGTTAGTTGTGTTTCTAAGTATTCAAAATTGAGTCTGTTCCATGGTCGAAAGGTGGATGCATGTGAGGTGGTTTTAGGTGTGTTGCTTTGTGGTGTTTGATATGTTGGGAAGCTAGCAAATGTTGGTCTGACCATGTGACTGGAGTAATCATTTGAAAGGTAACTAGTTCTGGATTAGCAAAAATGAAATCTAGGATGTGTCTAGCGATGTATATGGGTTTGTGAATGATCTGATGTAGGTTCAGTGTGTCTAGGCCAGTGAGGATAGTTTTTGGATGAGGCATATTGGGTTTAGCACACCAAATGTTTAGGTCGCCAAGAATGCAAAGGTTGGAGTGTAGTGTTATCAGGTTTCAAACTGTGTCTAGAAATGTGTCTGGGAATGTTGCATTGCCCGGTGGAGGTCTGTAAAGGAGAAGAAAGTTACAAGAGGAAATTGGTGTAGAGTTGCATCTCGTGAAGAGGTCCTCACAATCTTGCATGGAAACGTTGTCAGCTTTAGTGAGATTTATTGTTTGCTTGCATTAACAGCTAGTCCACCTCCTCTTTTGCCTACACGATTTTGTGTGATTGTTAGATATCCTAGAGGAACGGCTTCATGTAACACTGGAGCCATGTCATCTCCCAACCATGATTCAGTTATGAAGAATAAGTCAGGTTGTGTGTCAGTGAGTAGGTTGTAGATGTGGTGCTTGTTTTTAGAGAGTGATCCAGCATTTATCAGTAAGCAGTGTAGAGGTTCTGTTTGGTGGTGGTGTGACTGCTTTTTAGAAGAGTGTGCAGTATTTGTTTAACTTGTAGCAGGTGTGTCATTAGTGCTGGGATTAGCTGTATGAGGATAGCAATAGTTTTGTTTTTCTATATCGTATTCCTCGTCTAGCAGGCTTAGAAGGCATATTGCTCGGTCTGTGTGTGTAGGTGGTAGAGATGGTGGTTGAGAGTGAGTTGGTGAGCTGTGTTGTTTTTGTAGAGTAGCCTTGGTGTGCAATAGACATGTAGATGCGAAGTTGTGAAGAGTGGCATGTTGTTTGTTTTGTTTGCGTCTGTTTAAGATGGAAGGTGTATGAGTTAGGGGTGACGGTGGAGCATGTGGGTCATGTTGGAAGGCTCTCAGTTGTGCAATGGATGAGAGGTGGTTGAATGAGAGTTGTTGTGTTGGTGTATTTGTGTAAGGTATGGGAAAATTGGGAGTAATGATGACGTTAAGTCCATTGCCTTATTTACAAGGCGGCGTTAAACCATCTAACGAAGCTTAACGCTGCCTTGTAAATAAGGCCCCCTTTCACGCTACACTTACCATGAAAGGGGCAGGCAATGGGTGTTGAGGTGGGCGTTCTGCCTCATCACCCATTGATTTTGACACTGCCCCCTATTTACAAGGGTGGTGTAAATATGGGGCAGCGCCGAAATTAAAACCAAAAAAAACTGGGTCTTAACATGGCGAAATGAGGAGAAATTATTAATTTCTCCTCGTTTTTGCTGTTTCTATGTGTGCTGGATTGTGCAGCACACATAGAAACAGAAAATCACCATTCTGGATTGTTTATGTGCAGGAAGGGACACCTTCCTGCACATAAACAGTAATTCCCTCCAATGCAGGCACCCTTGCACTGTGATGCAAGGGTGCCTGCGCTGGAGCTAGGCAGCTTAATTTAGTACAAGGGGAAACGCAGGGGTGCACCGTATTGTTGTAAATATGGCCCATCCCTGCATTTTTTAACTGACAGAGCGCAGCATTAGCAATTTTGGAGCTAACCCAGACTCCACCAGTTCATTGTACTTATGCCCCAATGTTTGAGAGGAAGGCTATGGGCTGTGCAAAATGTGCTATGTGTGATAAACACCTAACGGTATTTTTGATCCCTTGGTGCCAGTGGTTCTGGTAAGAGGTCCATAGAAACAAAATAAACTACAATTTTGGATCTGCTATTTTTAGTTGTGCTAGTGACAAGGTGCATTTTGGTAATAGATGACCATTATTCAAACTATCTCACAGTATGAAACTAAGGATTTGCTGACAGAGATTGCAATACAAAAGCTGTTCATGAAAAAGGGGCTTCTATTGAACTGATCAAAGACAAAAAGATGCAGTTGATGCCCAGAGAGATGACAGAGTAAATTTTGATTAACTAAATTAAAGCTTGTTTTTATTATACCATTCAGAAAACAATGTCATGATTGAGAGAAATAAAAGAGGAATTATTGAAAAATGAAATTGTCAATGAGTGTTAGTGGGAGGAAGGCGTACAGTGTATATTTGATAATTATACACTAAGGGGCAGATTTATCAAGCAGTTGTGTCGCTCTTGCACCACACAATGGGGTACATGGGCAACACAACTAAGTAAGATTTATAATGCCACGTAGAGCCAGCTTGCATGGCCCTGCCTGGCATGATAAATCTAGAATAATGCAACGCAGCGCAAATCATTGTGTTGCGTTACTCTGCCACAGGCAGGCGTTACATGAGTGTAGTGTGGATGTTCCAACGCATCGACCCATGGATTTTGGTGTATTTATTTATTTATATAAAGATTTATATAGCGCGGAATTGACCCAGGCGGGTATCAGAGCGCTTTACAGATGCTCAGGGACAAAATGAGTTGGCCAGTAGGTCAGTAGCAACAACAGTGATAAGCAAGGTACTGGAGTAAAAAGAGGAACAAAGTATCATGACATCGCAAAAGGTTATAAATGAGCATCCATGAACAACAAACAAATATTGATGTTGAGAACAGTCATAGGTCATAGACATAGTCAAAGTCATAGGATCAAGTGCGAACTATATTGTGGCAGCGCCACTCAGGATGAGACAGGCCGTGGAGATGGAGCGAAACCCGCATGTAGCGGAACCAACAACAAATGGTACCTAGTGGGCATAGGTACATTTAAATCAAAGGGTGTTCATCAATAGAGCTTTCACTTCTTTTTTGAAAGATGCCGTTGAGGGAATCAGTCTGATTTCTGGAGGCAAGGAGTTCCAGATTTTCAGGGCAATACCCGATAACACTCGATTATAGGTTTTCTTTCTTTGGAATTTTTGAGGTTTTAGCAGCATGATGCTGGAACTCCTAGAAGATCAGCTACCACCAAAAAGTTCCACTTTTTGAGCTAGGCACAGAGGGGTGTTATAGTGAAGAGCCTTGTGTGTCATGTAAGCAATTTAAGATGAATCCTAGCCTCTAAAGGCAGTTTAAGGATTTAAGGTCCGGTGTGATGTGGTTATTTCTTCTTGATCCCGCGATGAGTCTTGCAGCCGAATTCAGGGTTGCCCTGAGCAGTGCCAACTTGTAACTGGGTAGCCCACAGAGTGTTGCACTACCATAATACAACCTGGAAATTACTAGTGCTTGAACAGCAGACTTGAAGTGGTCCGGGGGGGAGGAAGGGTTTTATCTTTCTTAGGATACTCATGTGGAAGTTAGCTCCTTTGGTGGCTAAGCTAATGTGCTCTTGCATATTCAAGGTCTTATCAAGTATTATTCCAAGAGACCTTGCGGAGTCAATGATGTGAGGAGTACAGTTGACAGCTGTTAGGTCTTTCATGTATTCAACAATGACGGTAGCCTGTTGGGATGGCGTAATAAGGAGGAATTCCGTTTTGGAGGAGTTTAGCTTGAGATGTTGGGAAGTCAGCCTGTGTTGTGTTTTGAGTAGGGTTGAGTTGAGTGATCTGATGTCTTCCGGGCAGGAGATTTTCAGGTACCGTTCAGGTGTCATCCGCATATATGTGGTAGTGAATGTTGGATGAATTGAGCATTTCCTTTAGAGGCTCTATGAACAAGTTGAAGAGTGTTGGTGAGAGTGCAGATCCCTGAGGGACCCCAAGTGTGGATGGCGCAGAGTTGGAGAGGGTTTGATTGACTTTAAATCTTTGCGTTCTGTTATTAAGAAAGGAGGCAAACCAGTTTAACACTGAACCTGAAAGACCCATCCTTCGTTCCAGTAAGTCCAGGAGGTTGTCATGTTTGACCGCATCAAAGGCTGAAGAGAGGTCAAGGATGAGTAGAAGACAGGCTTCGTTCAGATCTAGCATTCTTAGAGCATCATCTACTATGTGAGCAAGAGCCGTTTCAGTACTATGGCCCTGACGAAAACCCGATTGGAATTGATCTAAAAGCTGGAATTGATCAATGTGGTTACATAGTTGGACATGTACACATTTCTCTAGGAGCTTCAATAGAGTTGAAATGCTAGTGATAGGACGTTATTAAGGTCCTCTTGATCCCGGGTGGGATTTTTGAGAATGGGCGTAACCTGCCCTGACTTTAGACTAAGGGTGGGCTGAAAACTCCTCTCTGCCGGCGGAGTTTTCAAAGTTTTCACTATTCCCTGCTTCGCTTGGAGGCACGCCCGTAAACTCCCGGCGGAGCGGAGTTTACGGGCGTGCCTAGTTTTGTTTTGTCTTTCCCCCGCCTACATGTTTAATGTGGGTGTAGGATCCCGTTCGTATAAGGCAGTGATCCAGTGGGATTCCAGTTCAGGTTTTGCATCTCTCATTGGTCGTCTCAGGTTACACATTTCTGCAACGCTGAAGGAGAACGCACAGGCAAGCATTCAAACCCGAGCGAGGGAAGAAGGGAGACTTGAAACCTCTTCACGCCTTAGAGCTGCAACTACGCCCTCCAACTCCCAAGTCTTCGACCTGCAGCCTGCACTCGCAAGCATGGGGGAAGACTGCCCATAAGCTGTATGTATAGGAGCGAGGTATACAGCTTCAGCGCCGCTCACTCGGGAGCTGCACCGCTGAAGTTTGTGGAACTAGAGCCAACAAGTGCCAAACAACAAAAGCCTCCCAGGACAGAGCAAAGCGGTAACATGGTGAGCGCTTACTGTCAGCTAGCTTCTTTAAGGAGGGGAGGAGGGGGCATTTGGGTGAAATAACCTACATTACATAATACAGTGTTATAAGTGACAGGTCCAACGCAAGGGAGGCCGCAACACAGCCCGAGAAAACAGCACTGTGCACCTCCGAGGGCGCATGCACCGCGAGCCTCAGCAGACTACAATGTGAGCTGTAGGGGGCACTTCATTGTGAGCCTGAGAGGAGACTTGTGCTGTGAGTGTGAGGACACAGCACTGGGGGGGATGAGAAATGCATGCACTGCGAGCCTCAGGAAACTACAATGTGAGGCTCAGAGGAGACGTACAGTGTGACCCTTAGATGTAGATGCACTAATGACCCTGTGGGAACTACAGTGCGAGCTTGAGCTCGTGCCCTGCCTGCTTCCACACCTGCCCTTCCTGCGCTCTTTACTTTGCCCTTGTGACCCCATGCCCAATGGACCGACCAGGCCTGTTACCGCTGTTGGGCTCCTCGCGTTCTCTAGGCTCGCGCTGATGTGCGCCCCAGACCCGCGGTGCCGGGCTCCTGACCCGGTGTCAGCTGCGACTGCTGCTGGTTATTTAGAGAGGGACTAAGGACCATTTCATCTCATTGAAGAAACTTCAGGGTAAGGGGTCACTGAAGTGGTTTCAAGGTTTCAAAGTAGTAAGCAGGTTGAGTATAGAGAATACATCAAAGGGAGTGAATTGGCTCCAGAAGGTGTTATTTTTGGGTGAGAAACCTGTAGCAGGCAGAGGCTGAGGCGGAAGAGGGTATGTAGGGTTAGTAGGGAATGGGACAATCAGTTGGTTGCATTGCAGTGTTCAGAGCTCAGTTTCAATCTTAATTGTCTTTTCAAGGAAGAAGGAAGCAAACACTTCACAAGTTGGCTGTGTACTGGACTGTGATGGCAGGAGAGTGGGAAGATGATTGGATTGGAGTTTGATTAATTCAAAACGTTTATTAGGTCTATTTCTGGCATTATCTAGTTGGCTTCTGTAGAAGTTAGATTCACAGATTTATGAATAATGGTAGACCTGGGAATGTGTCAAAATGCTATGCCTCGCTAGATTAAGTGTAATGAGGAGAAATATCTTTATTCTCCTCGTTTTTTCATCTTTTTCTGTCTTCTAGGTGTGCTGCATTCTGCAGCACACATAGAAAGAGGAAAATGCCTCAGATTATTGTTTTTGTGCAGGAAAGTACCCCTTCCTGCACAAGTACAATCCTGCTTACAACGCAGACACCGTTGCACCATGGTGCAAGGGTGCCTGCATTGGCGCTAGGCAGCACATTCTGCGTCAGCGCACGGAAAAGACAGGAATGTGCCATAGGATGTAAAATAAGGTGCATTCCTGCCCTTTCCCTATCACGCAGAAGAGCGCAGCAAGGTGCTTTGCTGCACTGCATGATATTTTGATAAATGTGCCCTTACGTACTGATTTCACAATTAGGACGATCCCCTTTGACCTTAGAGGAAGCCTAGCAGGAGGACAGGTCCAGTGATTCAGAGCCATTTTAAGATGGCAGAGGTGACTGATGTTGGTGGTGCCATTGAACTATGTAAAAAACTGTGGGAGAGGTGGTGTTGCCAAAGCAGGAAAAGGGAGTCTTGATAATAGTAATATGGTAAAGAATTTGGAAGTATGGGGGACAACGGACTGAAAGTTAAATCTCAGGAAGTTGTATAAAAGCAATAACCAAAGATATCTAATCCTAATAAACTAATATAATGTTCACCAAACACAGCTAGGTTGTAAGATTTATGTGCATGGAAAATGATTTATTGTGCATACATTTCTTAAAAAAGCAGGTGTGGATGATGATCTTGAAGAAAGAAATCAGAAGCTAAATCAGACCATGCTTAGACTTTTTGTGTGTGTAGAATCTGAGCAGGTGCCAGTGAATCCTATATATCCAGGAGAACTCTTTGGGTGTCATAACTATTTAAATTCTTGTCAGAAGGAGATCAGTTCCTGCTGTCTGGGAGGTCTAACCTGCTTTCTGGCTTTCTGGCTACCAGCGGAGTGAAGCTGTAGAAGTTATTAGGAACCTACTCCACTCCGAAACATCCACTGAATTATGTCACCAACTTTCTCCTACCCCTAGATTTTTATACAATCACCCGGTCTCTGATGCTTTCCAGACAGATTTTTCTGCCTTCTTTCATGCTTTCTCCTTTAAAAGCCGTTGTTAATGCCACTGCTTGGGATATCAATGAAGGACATCATTTTTCATAATATTTTCCTTTTCTTGATTGATCTTTACTAGCTCATCATTCATTTAGTAAGATCTCCTTAAACATGGCTGAATCTGTTTTTTGTTATAAATAACCTTCTTCGGGACAATTATTTAAACATCTTTCAGGTTTGACTCCAAATATTAATGGTCAGTTGCTGTGCTATCTGTGCAAATAATGTTACATGTTCTTATGTTGTTATTATGTTAGCTTTTAGGCATGTTCCTAATTTGCTTATATGTGAACAAGCCAAATTGAATTTATATGTGGAAGATGTCTATACAATTGTCTTGAAGAAGGTGGTTAATAACAAGATATACCACCAAAATGCATCAGCAAATGTGTGTTTGAAATAAGTAATTTTTAATCTATTCAACTTTTTAATGATGAGAAATGAGAAAGGGTTAACAAACCTATAAGATGTACAGTCAGTGGTGGCTACAACTTAAAAAAATATGGTGGGGTGTGACAGCCCCAAACTCACCATATCTACTGCTCCCCCATTGCAGCACTTCTCTTCCCATATTGGTGTCCTTGAGCAGAAAAAGGAAGGACTTCCTTCCTGCTCAGGGGAACACCAACAACCAATTCTGGAGCTTCTCTCAGCATGAAAGCCGCTCCATGATTGGTGGGAGCAGGCTAACCCAGTGCTCATTTTGAGGCTGGGGACCTGTGCCAGCAATCCCCCAGCTGTTTCACAGCCATGGGATTGCTGGGTGCTCACTGCCCATGTCCAGTAGCAAACCAGCCGGCCAGCCTGACATGCGCACTGCAGGGGCAGCTGTAATCCTGCAATCGCAGGATTCCGCCCTGCCTCCTGCACTCACACCACGCTTGTAAGTAAAATGGCATTGGCGTGCCATTTTACTTATTTGTGTGTGCCTGCTGCATTTGCAGCAGGCGGGGCGACGCTCCTCAGCTCTCGTGGAGGAGCCGCTGTGTACGGTGTTCTTTTTTAATCCTCTGGATATTGATATATATGTGTATATGGTCATAGATATCTTTTGGACAAATTATACATTTTATATTTTTGTGTATACATTATCTTTGTTAGTCTTTTCCACAGCTGGCACTGTAGTCTGATTTAATTTGATGTTATCTTCATTAGTTTTAATCAATTCAGTCTTAATTGGTCTGAGAGGAGTTTTTGTTCATTGAATTTAAGAAACTTCACAGTGGAGATATTTTAGCAAAGGTTGTACCTGGTTGCAAACTAATATATTTTGAAAAATTTATAAGATTTGAGAAATTGATGAAAGTTATAAAGATGAAAGAAAAAAATGATCTATGAAAAATCCTATAAATGTATGTTTTGTTGGAAATAATTCCAATAACATCAAATGGTGGAAATCTCTCTAAAAAGATTCCTGTGGAATATTATTTTGAAGAAAATGTATATATAATCAGATACTTTTACCCACTTCATAGTTTTCAAGAAGGATGAAGATTGTCAACTCTGCAAAACTGCATTGGCAAAATTGTAATGCACACAACCCTAAATGACCCAAAACCCTAATAGACCTTTTCTTTTCACAAAAATATATTAGATTACATATATGTATAGTGGGCTTTAAATCAGCCCCATTCAGCCATTGCTTTAGTGGAGTGTCACTCAGATTCTAGCTCAGTCCACAGTTAGTATACGTAGAGTGATAAGTGGGTCTGTCCCTTCAGCTTATTTATTTATTTAGTGTTTTGTATAGCGCGAACATGACCCGCTAGGGTATCAGAGAGCTTTACAGCAGTAGCAAGTAATTACAAGAATTAGCAAAAACAAGTTAGATACAAATTGGAGCATGCAAACATGAGAAAGCAGTGCAGGGAGTAACAAGCTTTACACAGGGAATAGGGGAGGCGAACAGGAGAACAGTTGGGGAGCTATCAGGAGGACGAAGGCAAGAGCAGAGGGAGACTGCAGGCAACAGCCTTTGCCCCAAAAGTGACAGTGAGGTGCAAAAGAATGCAGAGTGGTAGGCAACGTCACTGAAAAAGGTTTGCATATATGAGAGCAGAGTGGACAATCCTGGAAGAGTTCAAGTACAAGATAAAGCAAATCGATGGACTGCAGAAACTGTATAAGCGCTGAGAGAGATTAGGGCAGGAAGTTGCCCATTAGGAAAGTCTTCACTTCCTTTTTGAAACTTGATAGAGCAGGTATTCTTCTTATGTAAGGCGGCAGCAAGTTCCAGATTCTGGGGGCAGCCCCAGAGAAAGCTCTGTTGTATGTTTTCTTCTTCCGGAAGAGGGGTGGTTTCAACACAAAATCCCTGGCACACCGGGAGTGCCTACCTCCTCCGGAAACCACGATTTTCTGAGCAAGGTACGCAGGAGATTTGGAGTGTACAGCTTTATCAGTGACACAGGCCAGTTTGAGTTGGATTCTGGATTCGTACGGCAGCCAATTCAGCGCCTTTAGCTGCGGTGAAATGTGATCGAATTCTTTTGAGCCAGTTAGGAGTCTTACAGCTGCGTTAAGACAGGCTTTTAGGGGAGCTGTTGAGATCTTGGGTAGGCCAGATAAGGTTGAGCATCCGTATTTGATCCTAGAGATAACTAAAGCCTGAACTGCCATTTTTAGGTCCGAAGTATCTAGGAAAGGTTTGAGATTTCTCAGGTAGCTCAGGTGAAACTTGGCATTTTTGTCCAGTGTGTTTATGTGGGCTCGCATGTTTAGGTTTTTGTCCAGTGCGATTCCTAGTGATTTGGCTGAGTCCACTATGGTCGGGATGCAGTTCAGCGCGGTGATCGAGTTGGTCCATTCAAGTATGTCAGGGGAGCTTTTCGGAGGGGAAATTAATAAGAATTCGGTTTTTGCACATTAAGTTTGAGCTGGTTGCTAGCAAGCCATTGAACAGTTTGTTTCAGAGCATCATTCATTATTTTGACCACCTCTAGAGATGAAATTTTGATGTAGATCTGAGTGTCGTCTGCGTACATGTGAAAAGAGATGTTGGCCATACGAAGAATTTCAGCTAATGGTTCGAGATAGAGGTTAAAGAGAGTTGGGGAGAGAGTTGAACCTTGGGGGCCATCAATCGTAATCTGGGAAGGGGAGGATAGATTGCGATTAACTAAGAATCTCCGGGAGCTGTTCTGTAAGAAGGATTTGAACCACTCGAGAACGGTTCCCCCTAGACCCATCCTGAGTTCCAGACGTTCTAGTAGCTTTTCATGGTTGACTGTGTCGAATGCCGATGATAGATCCAACAGAATTAGGAGACATGTTTTGTCTTGGTCTAGGGCTTGGAGGGCATCCTCCACTATGTGGAGAATAGTAGTTTCAGTACTGTGATCTGGTCTGAAACCAGATTGGCACTCATCTAGCAAGTTGAAAGTGGCGATGTGTAGGCTAAGTTGTTGTTGCACACATTTTTCAAGTAGTTTCGCAAGTAGAGGAATATTAGATATTGGTCTGAAATTGTCTGGTTCAGCAGGGTTTAGCGAGGGTTTTTTTAGAACAGGGATGACTTGTCCAGTTTTTAACAAGTCTGGTATAGGCCCTTGCATTAGGGAAGCATTGATTATTGCAGTCCAGATGGGTATGATGAAATGGTTGGCTGCGGATAAGCAGTTGGATGGAAGCGGGTCATTGAAGTGGTTGTTCGGTTTAATGGATGATAGAATTTTTGATATGCTATGCTCGTCATAAAAGTTGAAGGTGTTCCAGTTTGCTTGGTTTTTGGGTATCGTCTGTGGGGAGTGTGTAGCGGCATTTGGAAGTGTCACCGCGGGCTGTGAGAGGACGATAGCGGCGGAATACAACTTGTTACCCAGGGAGTTGATTTTAGCCGAGAAGAAGGAGGAGAACTCATCACAACTTATTAGGGATTTAGTTGTTTCTTTAGAGGTTTTAGCCAGTTTATTAGAATGGTGTTTTACCAATTGAAAGAGCTTACGAAGTCTGTTCTTAGCGTTTTCAAGTTCTACTCTGAAGAATTCTTTTTTTGAATTGCGAATGCTCTTATCGTACGCATTTCTGGTCTTTCTAAGAAGTTTTAGCTGGGGGGAGGAGGGGTGTTGTCTCCAATTCCTTTCTATTAGCCGAAGATTTCTCCTTTCGGTGTTTAGGGACCCATTGAACCAGGGATTTTTGTCTTTAGCCTGAGTTCTTTTTAGTTTTAACGGGGCTAGTGAGTAAATTATATCCAACATTTTTGAGTTGTAGTGGTCTGTAAGTTCACTGACAGTTGATAGTTTGGGAGGAGTGGGGAGATCCATCTCGCATCGTGCTGCTAGCTTCTCGGAGTCTAGGCTTTTAGTGTCCCGGAGCCATAGTTTTGATTTCACTGGTTGCACTGATCTTTTCTTAGGTACGCCCAGTATTTGGAAGGAAATAGCATGGTGGTCTGACCAGTCACAAGGAGCAATTGAAGTTAGCCTGATCGCCGTATCCTTTGAGATGATCCAGTCCAGCATGGCGCCTTTCGAGTGTGTGGGTAGAGTGCAGGCTTGAGTAAGTGATTGGTCATCCAGGAAGTCTTTGAGGATGTTGACCTGAACGTCATTGAGGTCATTCCAATGAAGGTTAAAGTCTCCTATGAATATATCATTGGAGTGTGGGGAGGTATTTGCTACAATGATTTCCATGAGGTGGTCAATGAATTGGTCATTTTTACCTGGGGGGTGGTAGAAGGTGTGCAGTTTGCATAATTGGTTTTAGTCATTACTTATGGAGAGTGCGAGGTATTCGCAGGAGTCAAGAGGGTCAGAGCGGAACTGGGTAACGGAGAGGTCGGAGCGATGGATGCAAGCAATACCTCCCCCTCTTTTAAATTGTCTGTCAAGTCTTATAATGTTATAGTTTGGAGGTATCAGTAGATCCATGCAGGGTGAAGAAGCTTCATTGAGCCAAGATTCGGTTAAGATTGCCACGTCAATTTCTTCACTCAAGATGAGTTCGGCAATGTCGGAGGCATGCCTCACCTCTGATCGGCAGTTAAGAAGGAGACCAGAGAGCGGAGACGCAGAGTTCCCCGGGGTTGAGTCGTGGGTGGGGGTGGATAAGGGTATTCATTTTAGATTACTGCTGATTGCCCCTCTGTTTCTGCAACTAAAGGATCTGTTCGTGTTGATTGAGACCGTATTGATCTTGATTTCGCCTTCCTTAGTAAGGGGGTTAGAGGTGGCAGATGTCTCCTTGTAGGATAGAAGAAGAGCTAGGGTTTCATCTTCTGATAGATAGTTAAGTTGATTGCAAGGGCGGTATTCTCTATTAGCCAACAACAGCGGGCAGAGTACTGAATTTTGGCTATGCTTGAATTTAGCGAGGAAGTGTTTAGTAAAGAGTAGGAGGTTCCTCAATTCAAGAGTCGCGTTATGGATGCTCTTAGCTAGGCTGGCTGTTCGGAAGTTCAGAGCTTCAAGGTCTATTAGTGAAGGGTGTACTAGCGGCGAAAGGACAAAGGAGTCAGGGCTGGGAGTGGCATAGTCGGGGATCCTGGTAAGAGAATTTGAGTTCAGTCTCCAAGTGGCTGCGTTTCTGTGAGGAGAGGTGAGCCGAGGGCCTATTGTGCTATGCAGGGAGGTAGGGGGGCCTTTGGGGGGGTATGCAGCAAATTCTGGATGGTCTGAGCATTTTCCGCTAGGGATAGGTGATGGAGACGATGAGCGGATGGTGTATTTATAGGCGTTGCCTTTTTGAGGGGTTGAGGTGGTGAGGTATGTGGTACTCTAATGGATTTATTGGAAGATTGAGGTGGTGAGGTAAGTGGTAATCTATTGGCTTTGGGGGAGAAGCTGCTTTGAGTCCTATGCTGAAGGGACAACACAGTGGGGAGATTAGTGTCAAACCATTCTTTGGTAGAGGGTGATAAGGAGCGAAGGGAGCGAGAAGGAGTCGCTTGTGCTTTGGTAGATGTGGGCGGGAGGCCCCTACCCTCCGGAGCTAACTTTAGGCTGTGGTGGCCACTGCTCCGACGTTCTTTAGGATGAGACAAAGGGTGCGTTAAAGGGTGGGAGGCAAGCATCTGGCCTATTAGGGTGGGGAAATGGACATCAAAATTTTTGAGATCCTTTTGAGGGGCTTGGATCAGAATAGTGCCATTTTTATAGATTGCGATGTTGAGGTCAGCTCTTAGGTATTGTGAGGGAGAGGTCATAATTTTGGTGCCATATGGAATGTTTCTGGTTTCAGTAACGTTCAGTAAGTTTAATATGGCTGTTCGCCATAGTGCAGTTTTCCTGGTGTAAAATATTAAGTCATTGATAATGGTACCCTTTTCCAGGTTTAAGTACGTGTCGGAAGTCTCAGGGTGTCTTCTCAAGGCATGATGCTGCCATACTGGTGAGAGTGATTCAAGTTGGTTGAAAGAAGAATTCTATCCTCTGTCTCAGTGAGTTAACCTGGATAGAAGAGAATGTGAGGGAGTAATGCAAGGTAGAAGGGTCTATCGCTATCACCGAGACATTCGTGGATCACTAGTCGGGGGTGTCTAATTGCAGTGGGGAAGTGGTTGGTGCGCTCATCGGAGAGTCGAAGCTAGGAGTGGGGAGGCAGCTATTCTGGTGGATTCCCTCCGAGTGTAGTAGGAGGTTATCAGGAAGTCACTATAATATGTATGGTGCACGTGAAGATCCAGTAATATTGAGTATATGTACATCAATATACACATACACCCCAATCTATCAATGTACCCCTTCCTCAAGGATCAGAGGCTGGAGGAGAAGAAACTGCATAGACAAATCAAAAGTATATGTATACACATCGATATATACATAGACTCTACGCTCTCTAGCCTGTAATAGAGGCCATTTAAAGATGGCCGCTTCTTTGTAAGGGAAACCAGTTTTCGAGTCCTATTTCAGTTTCTAAGGACATATGCAGCTTAGTCCATTTTCCATTTTTAATGCTGTCTGCCCCTGAGAGAGGGTCCAAGTTACACCAGCATTCAAAACAAGTGGAGTTCCATTATTTTTACACCAGCATCCAAAACGAGTTCCATCCAATTCCACTTAGCCACAATGAGACCAAATGACACAGATCACAACAGGCTCAGGTGTGTTTGAAAGGGCAAAAAGAGACACTGGGAGCCCATCACACGATTGTGCCTTTCAGAGGGAAACAACTCCAAAGACAATGAGCTGAGACAGTCTCCCAAACAGTGGCCGATGTTCAGACCGGGAGCAAGCAGGCAGGTGGGGCCACAGACGTGAAAGCACATGAAAGCAGGCAGGTGGGGCCACAGACGTGAAAGCACACGGGGAAGCACAGCCCGTCCCCAAGCTGGACCCAGCGCAGGGGAACGAGGCACCGTGCATTGAGCTCCCACAGAGGGTAAAAACCCCAAGCGGACGGAGGTGGCAGCCCCAGGCAGGGAGCACTGCCGCTCCAGGAGCGAGAAGGACAAAAGGCCGCCCCTCGGCAGGGTCGAGGCAGCAGGCGGCGACTACGAGCATGGGGCTCGACCCAAGCGTCTCGCCTTGGGCAGGGGAGCCAACCCCCAGGCAGGAAACATGCGCGGCCAACCAAGGCAGCGCGAAGGCCTGCGGCTGGAGGAGCACTCACCAGGTCCTCGGCTCCTCCGAGGCCAGCGGCCGAAAACAGCGTCTCCAGCCAACGTCGCCACGGGGACTCGATGATCGGAGCCCTCCACTAGGTCGCACGACCAGAGAGCCAGCAGCCAGCCGGCAACGATGACGAGGAGGCAAATGCGCTCAGGCGGGAACACCGGGCGGCCGTCCAGGCAGTTTGATGAGGCAATGCACCCGCCGGGCTCCACAGGCGGCTGGCCCTGCAGTCCGATGGCCGGCGGTCGCACGGAAGGAGAGCAGGGCCAGTAAACGATACTCAGCAGCCTCAAGACTGCTGGGAGAGAGTAGCGGTGGGCGCCAGGGCGATGGATGGCAGAGTTGAACAGGGATATCAACCGATTCGGTAATCCCCAACCCGGAGCTCACTGGAGGAGCTCCTGTATGGCAGCCATCTTAGGACATAGGACATAAAGCTTATGGCTTTATTGCTACCATAATTCAAACCTTTGGCCAGTCAGGAGGCATTGGATATTTGAAGTGCATTTTGAATGATGGCATTTAAGCCCTTTACATGTCAATCCACATTCAGAAGGGGTAAGAAGCAGTACACTTTCATATTTTGCTCCAGTATATTGACAGGAGTTGTAGACAAGCATAAGGGGTAGGGGGGCCATAAAACAGTGCCGTCAATGACTCCAGCCTTGCCATGACAAAGGACCACACTACTCACCGGCATAAAGCTCCTGTGGCTACCCATACACACTGCACTGCACACTGTTGCTCCCTCATTTCTGTGGTCCGGACTCATGCTGGGTCCCACTCATCTTCCTTGACCTTTCCACCTTTTAGGTGGCATCAGCAGATTCCATCAGAGCTGGGTGGGTCATTCTTCTGGGCTTGATGCTTCACCTGCAGTCCATTCACCGGACATGAACCGCTTCTTTTTCTGCCCACTCAATTCTCAAGATGGAAGTTCCTGATCCACTTTGGGACAGATTCTCCTGCTCACTGTGTCTGTCCTTATGCCATCTTGGGCCCCACCCACTTTTCTATCAGGGTCCATGAGGGTCCCCTTGAGGATGTGCTCTCTTGAAATGTTCTCATTGATTATCCTCTAGTAGTCTGCACCTTGGCTGGTCCCTTTGTCCCCTTCATCTGTGTGCACTGGTTGGGGGTTTCCCTTTTGAGTAACACTGAATTGCTGCTCCTGCAGGGTTCCAGTTTCTTCTTTTTTGAGCCTCTCACCCCAGAACCTTATGCTTTTGAATTTTTACCAAGTAAGGCACTTTTGGATAACTTGGTTGCAATTCTTCTACCTCCTTCCCATTTTAAGTCTGTCCCCTGGGTAGCTGCAAAGACATTTCTGGAAGTTAACCTAATGCAGAGCTTGACAAATTAAATTCTAAGTTCTTTTGCAAATGGAGCCTTTCTCTGCAATTACTTTGTATATAGTCTGTTGGCATTCTTTTGTGCTATCACTTCTTCAGGCTGTTTTCCTCAATTCACTAGCACCTTGTGTTCATTCTTCATGTTGAGCATGTATAGGTGTTACGTCAATTGATTCGATGTTTGTCTATGTCCTATATATTCTTACAAATATAAACTATATTTCACAAACATTTTTTTCTTTTCATGGAATAAGATTGCTCTGCATTTTATGAGCATTGTGGTATAGTGAGTATTTCACCTCTTAATTCTTGAACTGTTCTTAAGTGATACCTTTTTGGAAACTGTTGATTTACTCATCAGTACCCACGGCCAACTTTGATCTATGGGTTGCTCCTCTGGGATACAAGACATGTACACTAAAGCAGTACACAGTCTGTGCCCGCTCCTTTGAAACAGTTTCCCACTGGAGAGGAACTCTAGCGGCTCCTGTGAGGAATCGCTGACCCTCACTGCAGTGGCACGGCTCCAAATACTTCTGGAGGTGCATCATTCATGAAATGCAGAGGAACCTGAGTGCAGGCCCTGATGACTCTACCAATTGCCGGATGTGGGAGCTCTGTACTTTTAGTCAATAAAGACAGATTGTAGGATTCTCATAGCACAGGCCCACTAGGCAGCTTTTTGGTAAGTCAGTCTGTGTTTTCCATTGTTCTCAGTTAAGCTGTAGGTAGCTATCTCAAGCACTGACTCTATACCCCAGCTCGTTCCTATATGATGAACTAGTTGTATTGGAGAGCTCTTGTCTGCTGCCGGGCACCAAAACAATAGTAGGCTCTCCTGACACCATGAGTGGCATTGCATTTTCTGGACCGATTTTGGATTCTGGTCCCGCCCCCCCCCCCCCTTCTCTTTTCTTGAGAATAAGAGAGGGGAGGGCCACAAAAACCAAAAAGGACTTACCCTGAAGAAAGGAGACATCTTCTATTTGGGGGCACAATATCAGAAAAATATCTATCTTTCTGAGGGAAGTAGAGCCTTTTAAAAGTATGAAAACAGAAAAAGGACTGCACTAAAGGAAAGTAGGCACTAGTGGCATATAAACAGAAAAAGAACAATTTTTCAGAGGGAGGCAGACCTTCTGTTTAAGGCAACAAAATAGAATAAGGAATGTGTACAGGACAAGAGGCACTGTAATAAGAATAGGTCGTCATTGCAGATTACCAATTGTTTAGGTCAATGAACACAAAGTCATAGTAGAAAAACAAAAGGTCTTTATTCAGAGGGAAGGAGTCCCTGTATGGACTGATTTAATATGTTTCATTCAAAGACTGATTTAGTATAATTCAATTCTTTTTAAAAACAAATCAGTCAAATAAGGATTCTACCAAACTCCACTATCCTAGTATTATTCCACAAAAGGGCACCTCTTGGCCCGCAGCCAAGCCAAGCTCTCCCTGGCACAATATCCTCCAGAATTACAGCCTAAGGTCACGAGGTTTTCAGATAAACCGGCGTGTTGATTAGGTAGACAGCTTCCATGATAGACATTCTGTAAGGCGCTCCGTGGCCTATAGTTCTTCTCAACCAATGATAAAATTCCACAAATATTGTTGGGTCCTAAGTCTTTCCTTTCCATATCCCAACCGCTACACACTCATCCTAGTCAGGTTGACGACACTACCTGTCACCACATCACCTTCAAATCGCTTCTCCAAATCAGGCTTCAATGATTTCACGATCATATACCCTCCATATATCTTTAAATACTCCAAGAAAACGTAAAACAAGAAACCCTGAGATACGTCCCTGAAACCCTATTTACATACCAATATCATTGCATGTGGGAAGGTACCCTCAAAACTGACCTCTTCCTCTACACTAATGACACTGACTTATGAATCACCTTCCTTCAAAATAATTTCCACACTGCATCACTGTCTAGCATTCCTGTGGTTGCAAATTAAAAAGAACTTCTCCTTTCAGCCTCCCTGGTAGTCTCATAATTTCCATCTTTGACAATGGGAAAATCTTGTTCCAATCAAACGATAAGATCTTGGCCTTGGTTGACAATATCTTTCCCAACCTTAGGCCCACCTTTCCATCTGACACAACTACCCTTCTGGAATGTTCCCCTCAAACTCAACCTCCCCTCTTCAACTCCCCCAGAAGCTAATACTTCTCATCCCCATCTATTCCACCCTTCATCATACCCTCAACTTAGTACAACAGGGCTCCTATATTCCCCACTGTCTTCTTATCCCCACCAACCTTCCTGTTACACACGTCCTCTCGCTGAACACACTAGCATTATCCAGACAAATTTCTCCCACTATCTGCCTCATCAGTTCATCACCATCTGCCTATCTAAATGGCATGTTGCAACAAATCCCCCTCCCCTCAAGTCTCTCTTCAGTCTACCCTCTACTACTCCCTCCACAAGCCTTCCATCACTCGCACTCTGACAACCCTCCTCCCTGGAACTTTCCATCCAACTGCCCCTTCCTCCCTTTGAGCCCTCATCTTCTGAAACATTCTCACCCAAACTCTCCTATTCTGCTTTCCTCACATCTCCAAAACCAGGCTCCCTGAAATCAAAAGCACACCCCAAAGCATGTCATGAAAGAACGGAAAAAGAACAATTGATGGACAGAATGCTACACAATGTCAAACATTCACCCCAGTACAGAGATCTGGGCCTAAA
Source organism: Calotriton arnoldi (assembly GCA_963921515.1). NCBI lineage: Eukaryota > Metazoa > Chordata > Amphibia > Caudata > Salamandridae > Calotriton > Calotriton arnoldi. Next base: position 218,956 of record CAWUFW010017915.1, read on the forward strand.
TCCATAGTTTTTTTTCTCCCCATGCCATTCCAGTTCAGACCCAGCCATATGCAAATCAGTCTTTACCCTATTCCCCATGGGAACTGTCCAGCCCGAACTGCCAGGCCAGGTCCTCCCTGGACTGGAAACAAGCATCCTCGGACCGCTTTCGGGGCCTCATAAACCACTTCAGCTTTACTCCAGTGACATGGAGAGCACAGGACCCACGTCTGGGCATACCCATCCCACTTGGGGTGACAAATGCAAAAAGAACAATTGAGAAAGAACAGCACAATCCTCTACCTTCCCCTGTAGTGCCCTGGGCCCAATGCATTGAACTCTTGTTCGCTATCTCACTCTCCTCGAGGAAAATTGTCATTCTTACTCAGACCGTCTCCCAATTCAGCAGCTCGATCACACCCCACAATTTCTATACACAACAGCCTGCACAGAACCTTAGCCCATCTCCAAACAGTATCCCCAGGGACAATTTCTCCCCAAGCGAACATGCTTTCCACTCAATGCTAATGATATTGACAACCTTGGAGATAGTCATGAAAGTACCAATTCCTCTGTCGCTCAGTCCACCAGCCAAACACAAACTGGCCCAACTATTCCCACCATCATTGTGAACTGCATTCCCTTTGATCCATATCACATGTCAAGCCAAAGGCGCAACCCACCCTTCAACCAGATCCAAATTCCCACTCTACCTCTAGATCATCCTGTGCAGAGACTCTCCAGATCCTCCCTCATCTGCATGTTAAAAAACTGTCAATCCGCAGTCAAACACTGCCTTGAGATCTCAGACATAATGAGGGACCACAACATCAATATCATGGTCCTCACCAAAACTTCAAACAATGTACTACCCCTCCTTCTACCTCCTCTTTAGTCCATTTTGAGATGTGACCAGGAAGACAGACAAGGTGGAGGTCTAGCAATCATTTAGAAAAACTGAAGGCTACTCTGACATCCCGCTTTTAATCCTTTGAATGTTTATGACTGGATTCTCCTCTCATGTCGCCAATAACCTCAGGATGAATGTAATCTACCAACCAGCTAGAAAAACAATCACCTTCACTGAAGAGTGTATTGAATTCTTCACAGACCAATTAATCAGCTCCAACAACATCATCTTTATTGGTGACTTAAACCTTCACTGGGGCTCAGAAGGAAATACTACTCTGGACAATTTTGTGACATTTCTCTGCGACAATGACCTCCACTAATACTACCAGAACACCATTCACTCCTATTTAGGCCCCATCCTAGACCTGATCATCTCCAGATCACCACTCCTAATGGTCAATAACCCAATAGACTGGTCTGACCACCTACAGATCACCTTTACAGTGTCTTTCAAAAACACAAACAATCTTGGTCAACCACAGAAGGAAAACATTTTGTTCAGAAACATTAGCAACATTGACACTGAAGCCATGCTTAACCGAACCCTTACTAACCTCACGCCAATAGTTCCTCAACTCGACATAAATGAGGCCATAGACAATTTAAACTCCTGCATGGAATCCCTGATTGAAGAATTTGCACCAGTCAAGAGCAAATACAGCAGACCGAAGACTTCTGGCCCTTGGTATATAAAGAAAGGAGATGTATTAGAAAGCTGGGAAATGAATGGAGACAAGAACCCTTGCTGTTCAACCGGACCAAGCTGCATTCTGCCAGGAAAAAACATAAAGAATACATCTTTAAAGCCTAGGTTGCCCATATTAGATCTCTCCATGGTCCTCTTCCTCCCCAATCTCAGAGACAGATCTACTGATAACATTATCCAAGGTTAAACCCTCAAACAACCTTTTTGATGCCATTCCGGGCTTCATCATCAAATCCCTAGCCAAACACCTATTCCCCTTATGATCTACCATGATCAACTCCTTCCTTGAGCAGGGCACATTCCCAGATCGTAGAAAAATTAGGCAAGTCACTCGTATCCTAAAAAACAATAATTGTATCCCGATAACCTGGACAACTACCGTACAGTCTCCACCCTGCCTCTCCTAGGTAATGTGATTGAAAACTGCATAGCTGCCCAATTGTTTCTCACATCGAGGCAAACAACCTCTTGGATCCTCTTCAATCTGACTTATGTCAGGGCCACAGCACAGAGTACACAATTATACAGATCTTGGACAACACCCTCCACATCCTCGACACTGGAAATTCCTGTTTTCTTGTGCTTCTCAACCTCTCTGCTGCATTTGGAACAGTCAATTACCAGGCCTGATAAAACACTCTAAAGGAGCAAATGGTTCTTGAAGGTGTCGTCCTAGACTGGTTCACCTCATACCTAATGAACTGCTCTAAAGTAATTACAATTGTGATTGTGATCTTGAAGACAGGGTACAGCAAGGGGTTCCACAAGGTTCGAATCTTTCTCCAACTCTCTTCAACTTCTATCTGGAATCCTTCTGTATGATCATCAGGAACTATGGAAGACTCTTCCATCTGTATGCTGATGACACCCAATTATGCCTGGAAGTCTCTACCTCAGATGACTTCACCCTTTTTTTCTTAAACCCTGAAAAGAATTCAAACTTGGATGACAAACAACCACCTCAACCTAAATCCAGTGAAAACAGAACTCCTACTTATCTCCCTGAAGAAAGCCAACCCATTGATTCAAGAATGGATGTTACTCCTCCTCCACCTGGAGGGTCATCCATCCATCATTCAGAATGCCAAATCTCTGAATTCACCCTTGACAGGCATCTCAACCTCCAGAACAATATATTATCCATGGCCAGAAGCGCTCGATTCCAGTTAAGGATGCTTTGGGGAATCAGGCACCTCATCCCAGGGTAAGACCTAAAATCAGTTGTCCTGGTGCTCATCCTCTCCAGAGTCGACTACGTAATCACTCTCCTATCAGGCAACCCCAAAATCCACCTGACACTGCTCAGAGTAGTCCTGCATGTGGCAGCACTCTCCCTAACAGGGCACAAGAAATTTGATCACATTTCTCCGATTTTACTCTCCCTTCAGTGGCTTCCAATAGAGGTGAGAGCTCAATTTAAAATGCCTTCATTATGGGCATTATGTTTAGTTTAATTATTCAAAGTATCTAATTTGACACTTCCTGCCAACATGTTTAATGCCAACAAGCATCTTGTATCTCCCTTCACTTTTACATCACATTTCCTTTCATTTTCTTATTCTGTCTCCTTCCAAAGAGATAATGCAACTGAAATGGATAAAATGAAATGTTACACCGATCTAACAGTGTGGGTCTTAGACAACAGAGTTCTTCCTTAAGTTAGAGAGATCTTGAAGACTCAAGCAGCAGGGCTAGGTTACAGTGTTCTTATGGGCAGGGGTGCCGCGTAACGTAGGCCTCAACAGCCGCTGAGGTGCAGTCCAAGCATTCAAGGGCCCCATTCAGCCCAATGCCAATGAATATTTGTGAGATATGGAAGACTCAGGGCCCCCCTTCACATTCTTCAGGGGGCTCCATCATTCTCGGTTATGCCACTACTTATGGGATCAGGCTATAGGCAGCACTAACTTACACTAAAAACAAAATCATAAATTCTGCTATCAATCATAAAATGCATTGGCCTGATTCGTGAAAGAACAGTCACAGTAAGGTGCGCATTGCAACCAAGGTGGCCATGGCACGATGTCAGATGTAAACTCATACAAGGAACATTAAATTATGACTCATATATTAGCTGTAACTAGTTTTTATATACATTGATTCTGTAAAAAACATCAGCATTTCATTTTCAATTTGCAATTTCAGTGTAAGGCCCACTACAGATTTTGTTTCTGGTAAGGCAGAGAGGTAATTGCAAGGAGACACGTAGTGCTGTATAAAGCTCCTAAATACATGAATCAAATATTCTAATTTTGTCTCAAACATCATACGTTTTTAAGACGCTAGCAGAAATACACATAACCTATTTTTGTTTTTAAAAATCCAGCAGAAAAGAAGAAAGACCTAAATCAAGTTATTCATTGTCTCAAAATAATTTATACACCTAGATTATACAAAGTACAGAATCGTCGCAGTCCTCATTTTTTATTCACGCCTATCAACTGGTTCCTGCAGCTGATCCCATGTTCGACCAAATTTCTTTTACCTTTCTCTTTGATAATAAACACTCCAGCGGCGTGGTTTATTTCTGTCTGAAAATCATCACAGGCTATCAGGGAGGGAGCCTCCTCCAACCTTCACTTTGTAGAGATTATTAATCGAACATTTAGCAACCCTAAGAACACCAGGGGTCATCATATTATGAGAAGGGCGCACTGCCCCTGTTTGCTCCACAGGGCACTTTTACACAGGTGCACTGGGCACAAATAAGGACATTGCACCCTAGTACAATAAAAGCGCTGCCTCCAGGTCAGCCAGCAACTCTAGCTGCCCTTGGGGCTGCGCATTCAGTGAAATGCAGATCTGCTGCTTCAAAGCCGCTCTGTGTTTTACAGTGCAGGACATGCTCCTGAAAATGAGGGAACGCCCTGTCCTGATAGCTATGGCGATGTATGTGCACCAGCACTATCAGAATTACATAAGGAGATGCGCAAGTGTCTGGACCGCTTATGTAATATGATTGTGCCCCAGGGGGGCACAAAGTGGGTGCACAAGTCCTTTGTGACCCCGGGGCACAATTTATAATATGCCCCCTGGGGCCATTTTATGACTGCTTTTTTGCACTGTGTCAGCCTAGAAGGGATCTGTGCATTTCTTTATGGCACCTTAAGGAACTTACATCTACTCGAAATATCACTGAGTTAGTGAATCATTTACGGGCAACAAAGCTTGCAAACTGAGGGCAGTAATTCTCTGTTTGTGTTTCCAAGCTTTGTTGTCAGTTAAAAATAATAGACCTAAAGCAGTAAACTCAGAGCGTTCCTTAACACCAATGTCTTCCCAAGCTGATATCCCTGATGAAGTTATTTTGAAAAGTTAGATTATTCCACTGGTAAACACACACCCTCTCTCCAATAAAGCATTGTTTTATGAGCAGAGAACTGGCAATGTCTAAATGTGTGTGTGTGTGTTTTAATAGTGACGATATTTAAATGTAGGTATACTTAACTCTAACTCTTTGGTTGCTTCCATCAGCATTCCCAGGTGATATTCAGTCCTAACATCTGGAATTAACTCCCTCTGTATTGACAATGAATTGGTTGCCAAACACTAGTGTGCAAAATCCACTACTTTCAGCTTAATGTTTTTTTGTTTTTTTTAAAAATTCAAATATTTTTATTAGAGCAGGAATAAAAGCAGAAGAAACATGACATCACAGGATGAATAAAACAAGATGAGAATTACGGATATCAAATAGCTAGCAACAAAAATACGTTACATGACATCGCATAGAAAAATCAGGGTTAACATCAGCCATAGAGATACTTGATAAAAATTTGAGAGGATTAAAAAGGGAAGGTGAATACAGAATGTATTCCACAGTAGCATATATTCGTTAGTGACTGTTACTACATAGTTGGCAAACTAAAATCTAAACAATGGCTACATCAGGCTAGCGAAAAATATCAAAAACTATTTAAAGTGCATGTGCGGCTAGCAGCAGATATTTAAGTAAAAATGCAGGGATTTACTAAAATCCATACAAATGGCTGCATCAGTACAAATATCAAAAACTCTTTAAAGTGCATGTGCGACTAGCAGCGGATATTTTAATAAAGTGCGTAGAGAAACTCCCTATGACAGAGGGCTCTTGAAATCTGCTTTACTCAGATATACAAAAAGTAGAAAATTTTGGCCAGATAGCTCTAAAGCTTACAGTAGCTCCTACACGTTTTGCATAGGCCTCCTCGAATCTGTAAGTCCTGCACATTTTATTAACCCAATGGTCAATCCTAGGTTGTTTATTAGTTTTCCAATTTTGCAGGACAAGTGACCTAGAGACCGCTATAGAAATTACTATAAAATACTGTTGATATTTTGTTAAACATTGTACCTCCCCCGATGAACCAAATAAAACCAGCATAGATAATGGGGCAATAGTTAAAGACAGAAATTGAGAAATCATGATAAAAACGTCCTTCCAAAATTGCTGTAAGTTGCTACACTCATAAAATATGTGTACCCAGCCCCCATCATCCTGTTTATTGCATCTGAAACATTGGTTTGGATTAGTTGGAAACATCTTATGCAATCTCTGAGGGGTGTAGTATGCTAGCCATCTGGATAAAAATTCATTCTCTTAAAATTAGCGCCTCGAAATGCTTTATTCAATAACTCACTAAGCTGCTGCCACTCTTTCGCATTAAACAACTTGCAGCCTGTCTCTGAATGAATTTTATGGAGCTCTTTCATAATAATCTCTTCACTATGAGCCTGCTGATGTAATAGCCAATACCAAAATCCCACACCCACAATTTTATTCGAGTGATTTGACATGCGCCCTCACTCAGCATGGTATAATTGTTTTAAGAAAATTCACGAGCTGAAGAAAACTCAAAGAGAAAGCAGTATTTAAATTGCCAGATTGCAATTGTACCGTTTCCCAAGTAATTACGGTCTCATGATTATAGAAATCCTCAAGCTGACCAAAACCTAATTCTTGCCATACTTGGTAAAGCCCTCTAGGCAACGTTAGACCTCCTACTGCACAATCTTGGATAGGGGTATAAGCATGATATGCTGGAATATCTCGCGATTTGTAAAAAATCTGAGTCCTTGCTGCTAATGCCAGTATGACCTTGTATCTGGTCTTTTTAGGAAGTTTCGCTAATCGTAAAAAAAGTGGGGAGTTTTATGGCACTTTCCTTCAACATATGTATTAGAAAGAAGTTATCAAAAACTGAATTTTCCTCTCCTAGTTGTGATAGCAGATTGAGCAAAGAAGCCTGGTAGTAGGTTGGAAGATGTGGGAGAACTAATCCCCCCATGCTACAGCCAGTTGTAGTGTGGCTAGCTTAACCCGGGGTGCTTATTATTCCACACAAACTTCCGGATCATTTAGTCCAATTCTTTAAAATAGGAGCTTGGGATTTTCAAGGGAAGATTACTAAAAGAAACAAAAACAACGGGAGCACCGACATTTTGACCATAGAAATCCGACCTATCAATGATAGATGGAGCAAAGACCACTTTTCTAGTAATTTTTTCACTTTCGCAAGCGTACTGGTATAATTCAAAGGAAATAATTGCCCATAATCGTTTGTGACAAAAATCCCTAGGTATCTGATTGGATGTGGCGATCGTAGTTGTAGGGAAGTCGGGATATCAGAAGGCACCAAATTAAATGTAAGGATTTCTGTTTTAGCTTGGTTCACTTTATATCTCCCTACCTGCGTGAATTTCTGAATTTTGTCCAATTCATTCTGTATATTAGACCCCCAGCTTTGAGATATAAGATTATATCATCTGCATATAACTTAATTTTTGCCATCCCTTCCATGGGGGCAAAATCAGTAAATTATTATGAATTTTGACAGTAAGGGGTTCAAAACAAAACAAAAGAGGGGATAACGGACAGCCCTGTCGCGTGCCGTGTTTAATATTCACCCTCCAGGCTTCTGTTCCATTGATGACAATTTTGGCTTCCGCCTGACTATATAATTCTTTTAACATATGTATCAACTGTAGTGGGAAACCAAACTTATCCAAAATAAAAAATAAGGCACGCCAATCTACCAAATCAAAAGCCTTTTCGGCATCCATCATCAGAATGGCCGCTTTGATCTTGTTAGCGGAAAAATAATCAATAGCTTGCATTAAGAAATATGTGTTGATGGCCATTAGCCGTCCTTTAAAGAAGCCATTTTGATGTGTATGAACCACCTGTTGGGCGCATGGAGCAATCCATCTTGCCCAAATCTTCGTAAAGTTTGTAGTCTGTATTTAACAAACTGATAGGGCGATAGGCGCTAGGATCGCGAGAATCTTTATCCTTTTTCAGGAAGACTACCAGTACTGACTCCTTGAAGCTTTTGGGGGTGTCTATCCCGTCCTTTATTTGATTAAACAGTTTTGTTAAGAAAGGAAGTAGTTCTTCTTGGAATATCTTATATACTTCCACCGGGATCCCGTCCGTCCCACTAGCTTTGGCGTTGGACATACTTTTTAGTACTGTCAAAATTTCTGAGATTCCTATCAGGCTATTGAGCGTCTCAATACGCTGCTGAGATATCTGCTGTAGCTCCAGTAATTCAAAATAGGACCTCAATTCTAACTCTTCTACCGCCTGTGTTTCCGCATAAATTTGTTTAAAATGAGAGAGAAAAACCTCTGATATTACCTGTTTATCTTCTTCTAGCAGGCCAGTAGAAGGATTTCTAACATGACTAATTATTTGCGCCGCTTTCTGACTTTTCGTAGTCCAGGCCAGGAATCTGCCAATATGCTGGCTTTCCTCATAGAGCTTTTGTTGATACGCCTTGCTTCCAGAGATCTCCTCTAACAAAAAGAAATCCTTCAATTGGTCTTTAGCTTTTAATAATTCTTGCTGTTGTGCTTTAATAATATGTTCTGCTGTTGCAGTTAAATTTACGTCTAGTCTAGCTTTCTCCACAGCGGTCTATAACTCCAGAATCTTTTGCTTGCGCTGTTTACTTATCCTAGACATATAGGATATCGTCTGTCCTCTAAAGGTAGCTTTAAATGCCTCCCAGACCATAAAGATTGGGGAAGTATTTGCATTAAACTGGAAGAATTCCCTGATAAAAATTCTAGTTTCTGTCACCCAAGTATTGTCTTCTAGTAAAGATTTATCAAACTGCCAACTTGATTTCTTTTTCGGGGTGATCCCTAACCTTAACGTAAAAGAAACTACAGAATGATCAGAGAAAGAGTTGGCCAGTATCTCTGATTCACCATTGGCTAACAGCTTATCCACCAAAAAAAAATCCAGCCGGGATGCCGTTCTGTATCTTGAGGAGTAGCAGTTAAATTGAGAAAGACCAGGGTGTCCCTGCCTCCAAGGATCCATTAAGGCAAAGTCTATTGACAAACTTTTTATTAACTTTGCAGTTTTAGGCTTTAATTGTCGTTTTGCTTTATTTGCGGTATCTAGTGCCAGATTCTGAATATAATTAAAATCGCCACCCAAGATCAATATACCTTCCGTATTTGCTGCTAGTTGATAAATTTGCTCAAGCGCTGTAGTTCCATCCTCTATGGGGCCGTAATAATTAACTAAATTTAGCACTGTTCCCTCAAGTCTTACCTTCACTCATAACCATCTACCTTTTCCATCTCGCCGGACATCCTCAACCTGCCAATCCAACGTGTTGGATAATAAAATCCCAACCCCTCGCACCGCTAGATTAGCAGATGAGAAATACGCCAGTGCATATTTTTAGGTAGCGATATCTTGGGGGTGTCAGTCCTGAAATGCGTTTCTTGAAGAAATATGATTTCAGGAGAGAGGGATGCTAGCCAATTAAAAAAAGCACAGCTTTTACGCTGGTTCAACAATCCATTGACGTTACATGTAATTACTTTTATATTTTGCGACATTTGATCCATCTTAGAAAGCCTATCTCAGCCTTACCCACTCTGAAATTTCTCTCTGCAATTTTGAGCCTTCTGTGACCATCACCTCCCACCAAAGCCACTCTCTGCGGAATCTTGCTAACTTGCAAGCACATCCTGTGTAATTAACTTTTTTCCTGTTCATTTTTTCCCTTGCTTACCCCTTCCCTAACCCTCACCTCCACCCCATACCCCCTAACCCCTGGCAGATGGGGAATAGCCCACCATACCCCCTGCCTCCCCCTGCTGACTAACCCCTAAGCTGGGTGCCATGTTATTGCACCCTGAGTGACCTATCACCCCCTTAGCCTCTGCAAACAAAGGAGAAACAACAAGCAAAAGAAAAACCCAAGCAAAAAAAAAAAGAGAAAAAAGATGAGAACATAACATCCAGTCCTAAGTCTCTATTTTTCCATAGTGATTTTCTGAAGGAGCTCCTGTGCTTCATCAAGATTTGTGAACATATGGAATTTTCATTGCACCAAGACACATAGCTTAGATTGCTGGGCTATGGACGCCTGGGCCCCCTGTGCCTTGAACAGGTAGAGGAGCTTGACAAATTCTTTCCGACAGCGAGCCGCTGCTGCAGACATATCAGAAAAAATGCGGCAGCTGGGGACTTCATGGGTAGACAATTGCTTCTTTTGAATAGCTCTAGTCAATTTCTGTTCTTTGACCCGAAAGTCTGTGAAGTTAACTAGAATTGTTCGGGGTAACTTTGAGTTCGAGAATGGCTGGGCTGGGACCCTATGTGCTCTTGTGATGGTAATATCTCCAGAGAACTCGGGCACCACATTATCCTTAATAATTGACTCAACCCACTGGAGCATTTGTGACCCCTCGCAGCCTTCTTGAACCCCAACCAGCCGCAGATTTGAGCATCAAGAGTGATTTTCCAGCTCTTCCAGCTTGCTTTCCAATAGATTTTTTTGTTTTTTATCCAAAGTAGCCTGGTGTTGCATCGAGGTCATCTGGTCCTCGAGGTGAGATATCCTGGATTCAGCTTCTTGTAATCTTGCTGGATAGCTCCCGACTGCTTCTTCGATTTTTGACAAGCGAAGGTGTAATGCTGCAATCTCATTTGCTTGTGTTACTTTCAGCTCATGAATCTCATCCAAAATGAGATTCAGCATGGTTTTGATGTCATATTGGAAGCTGACCCCGGTCTCTGAGAACTGGTTTCCTGCAGGCTCTTCCGGAGCTAGTTGAACCAGGTCTTGCTGTTCTGCTGCTGTGATTGTATCAGCCAGAAAGACTAGAGACTGACCATCCCTTAGACCTCCCTTCCGTTGGTCCACTTGTATTTTCTCCTTGGGCTCTTGCTCTGTACCTGAAGGTTGCACAGGAAGTGTGGGTATTTTAGGTTTCAGAAATAATGGGTATTTCTTGGTTTTAGCTAGGGGTATGCTGGCGGAGTCTTCCTTTGCGGCCTCTTGGTTCAGGCTCTCCTCTAAATTTCCTGCAGCCCAGCTATCTTCCTGAGTAGTAAGCTCTCTAGTGACTGAGCCAGATTGAGCCGCGACTACCCCCTCAGCATCCAGTTCCGCATTCGGCTTTTCAAGGGAAGGAGTTTCGAGTATTTCCAGGGTCTGATCTCCTTTAGTACCCTTCCCGAGCTCCAACAGATCATCTTCCGAACTCAGAGGGCTTGATATTGTAGCTGAGCGTTGACGGGCTTTCTGCGAGCATTCGGCTCTTGCAATTGCTGAGGCTGTCTTCGTCTGAGTCGTTCGATCTTTTGATATAAGACCCACGCTTGAATCGACATGTGCAATTACATTGGCGATCTTTAAGTGTTTCCCCATCATAACAAGGAACCAGAAAACCAAACCACAGTGTTTATTCCAGCCTGTTAGAAGGGGGAAAACTATCCTGGATACAGTGTGCTGAGCTGAACAGCAGCTGGCAGTGTTTACTGCTTCCTACAGTCCCCCAAAAAGTTTTATAGCGCCCGGGGGGTCTGCACTGGAACTGTCCGGAGGGGGGAGGGGGATTCTATGAATATACCAGCAGTGGTAGAGTGACCTACTTAGTAAGAAAAAAAAATGTGTCTGGGTCATTGGGAGCTTATTTGCCTGAATTGTCTATCCTCCGTGGGATACGCCTTCAGCCCATGCAAAAAGTGCCTGTACTTCCATGCACGGGCGCCCGATCCACAAGCAGTAATAATGGGAGTGGCAGATCCCACCTGTGATCTTTGTCAGGGCCGGCACGTGAGTATCCTGCAGCTAGGTCCGGGTCACTTCAGAAGGGCCGCACCCCCTCCCAGCTGAATGGAAACTTGTGTCTCGGCCCGCTTCTGCGTGCTTGCAGCATCTCCTGCACCACAGCACTCCTGCAGCAAAAACCCAGCACAGCACCTTGTCAGCAGCTCGAGAAGTTCCGTGGGCACAGCCCCCCAGGGAACCCCAGGGCAACGCCAGCAGAAGTTAGGGCAGGGCAACACTGATCCTGCTCTCCAAGGATTCCACAGCAGCAATCAAGTCAGACAATTTGCCAGCTGGCATACCCTATTCTTGCCATGATTCCTAGTGCCATGATTTTAGCCCATAAAAAGTTCCAGGCAGGAGACTAAAAGCGTCAATGTCCCCCTGCAAGAGCCTCACCGTGCTTTTTTTACTTCTTTTTCTTTCTTTGCTCTTTCCCCTTTTCCCCTTCCCCTGTACGTCTGTCCAGAAGGCTCCAGGCACTCACGGCATCTCCAACAGCCGTACCGCTAGCTCAGCAGGACAGCCCCGCCTTCCGCAGTCAATCAGCTGCCTCCCGCTCGCGGCTCCAATCTAGCCAGCAGGGGGGTCAGCACACGCGGCAAAGAAGAGCAAGTAGCGGCCATCGAGCCAAAACAACCGCACCGCCAACTCAGCAGGAGCCCCCCCCTTCTGCAGTCAAGCAGCTGCCTCCCGCTCTTGGCTCCAATCTAGCTAGCGGGGGTCAGCACACGTGGCAAAGAAAAAACCTTCCTCAGCAAACCACGGTCCGCGGTGAGAAGGAGCGGCGATGCCGATACACACCCCGGTCCAAACAGCGAACTCCGCTCGGCTTCACGAGAGCTCAGAAGCTTCAGGAACGTGAGTTTGCAGGCTCCATAGCGGGAGGGAGGGGAAAATGGTCACCTGTGGCTACGCGTTAATGTTTTCTTGTAATAACCTTATTTTCTCCTCACCTGTCTACTTTTCATTTTTATAAAAGAGTTCTATTTGTTCCAGAATATCAACTTGTCTTTTCCTGAAAATACTATAATTTTGTCCCCGAACATAAGCTTGTTCTTTTCAGTAACAACGCTTGTTTGGGCCACAAATACATTTTTTGGGGTAAATTAATATATGCCAGTCAATACCATTATAGTCCTAGGTATTCGGTCATCATGTGCCCAAGTGAACTCTAACAGATGCAATTCAAAGTCATCATGTGTCTTGGGACACCTCATCAAAGGCTACCCTTTTCCATAATGTGGTGACAATTTCACCATTGTTTGCCTTTTAATGCCACATTTGCTAGGATATACCATGACTTTACAGCAAATGCCCTGTCCAGGTATACCATATATGCACATGCCAGCCAATGGAACATTTATCCAGGTAACTCATATCAAATGTTAGCAAATGCACCATATATCCGTTTATCACCCCATGCCAGACCATGCCAGCATGTACCGAGGTACCTGTCCAATGCTGTTAATGCTGTGGTATCCCTACATAATCCATGTATGCTAGTTAGTGCAACTGTCATATGGGCGATAGGGACTTTATCGACATCGCTAAATTAGCATGAGCTCTGCTGCATGATGCTGCTTTTGCACATGTTACTACATGACTTTATTTTGCAAGACTCTGCTTATGCCTTTCACGGTGAGCAGACAAAATATCGAAAATAATATATCGATATACAAAAATATCGAAGTTAAAATATCGAAGGGACAGAATATCGAAGGGACAGAATATCGATGGACAGAATATCGACCCTAAGATAAGTAATATCGAATTTTTTAATATCGATGTTACTAATATCGATATTTGTATTATTGTTATGTATTTTGTTATGTTTTTAATATGTATGTGTTATATGTGTTTTTGTTAAGTGTTCTACTTGTTTAAAAATATATGTATACAATTTTTATATGTTAATACATTTTTGTTTTAAGTTAAAAAAAAAAAATTTGTACTGTAGCGGGTTGTGGGTTTATAGGGGAATAGGGTGGGAAGTAATTTAATTATACTAAATTAATTATTAATTTTTAGGAATTATAAATTAATTTTAATTACTTTTTTGCGTTTAAGTTCTGTAGCGGGTTGTGGGTTTATAGGGGAATAGGGTGGGAAGTAATTTAATTGTAATTAAGTATTAATTTATTTTAATTAATTGGTATTGATAATTATATTATTGTTAATTAATTAATAATTGGTAATCAATTATTATTAATTGGTAATTAATTATTATTAATTAGTTATTAATTTGTATTAATTGATCATTATGTTAAGTGTATTATTTTATCATTGGAGTGTGTTGTGTGTTTATAGGGGAATACTTTTGGAAGTAATTGAAATCTAATTAAGTAATTATTAAATTTATTTTTGGGTATTGATAATTAATGTATTGGATATTAATTATTAATAGGTAATTTTTTTAAATTACAATTTTTGGGTCCTAAAAATTAATTTATTGTTGTTTTATTATTAATTGGCAATTAAATATTATTAAATATTATTTATTGATAAATTTAAATATATTAAGAATTATTTATTAATTGATAATTAATGTTTAATTATTATTATTATTGGTATAAAAAAGCATTTAATTGTTTAATATTAGTTAATTGGTAATTAAGGGGCCCATTACGATGGCGGGCGGAAGCACAACCGCCGTGCTGGCGGATGCAAAAACCACCAGTTACCGCCGGCACGCAGCAGTCCACACGCCCGCCCAATTACGATGCGAAAAGCAGGCCAAACACCGCCGGCAAGCCAGCAACACCGTCCGCCATCAAAGTGCGCCCGCACACGTAGCGGCGCAGCACAACTGACACACACCGTCCGACGAAACACGTCCGGCCCGGCGCATAAATTACGATGCCGCAAACAAACGGCTCCCACGGCAAAGAGACACCGCACGTGAAAGAGAGGCGGAAACACGGACGCAGAGCACGGACAACGAAGAAGCGGCACCCCGGGCATGAATCCAGCACTGCAGGCCCTTCCCATGCTTCTGCTGATGCACCACCAAGGACGCAACGTACCGCGGAGACGCAGGTAGGCACACACACAACAAGTGCACGCAAACAGCGCACACAGTGCAAGGGCGGAAAAAGCGGACAACCCCCACCAGCGCGTGTACACTACACATCCACCATCGCATCCACATATGACACACAGGCCAAATCGTAACATCGCAGAACACATGTGTACACACCACCTGGGACTAGGAACCAACCACCCCGTCACGGCCCCAAAGCGCCGATGACGCCGCCACACATGCGCACAACGCAGAGGCCAACCGCAGCGCCATGCATGCGTCGCACACAGACACATGGACACAACCAAGCAGCACACACATCAGCCCCACCCCGAACGCACATGACACGTGACAGGCCGGCCACAGACATGTCCCCAACGCCCAATTCACGGACAACACCCAACGCCACACAACCGACGCACACATGTCAGTGAAGACACGCAACAGCAGGACACACCCCAGTGTAACAAACATGGCGTAGCACACAGCGGCGGCAACACCAACTAGGAGAAGCAGGGCCCCTTCGGGAAGAGGAACGCCAGTACCACACTGAAAAACCCATACCACCCTGCACAAATGAACAAGACACATGAAACGGAACACCAAAGAGCCCGGGGACCGACAACAGGTGGCCCAAGAATTACATCCACACACAAGGCCCAACGCAGAGCGGAAAGGCAGCCTGCCGCCCACACAAGGGAGAGCAGACAGCACTGAATGACCTTCCATTCCAACACCGAAACCACAGCCCTACGACAGAAGCCGGTGAATACAGCCATTGTCCAAGAATAGACCAACACAGGCATGCCGAGGAGACCGACCACAGGGCAGATAGCGCATATCACAGAAGCACACAACGGACGGGGAAGAAAGAAGAAAACACTCCCCCATGTCGGCCACATGCAAGTTAATTGGAAGGAGTCACACAGCACTGACCTTGAACTGTCTGAGAAGCATGTGGGAAGAGGGCCCGTGTCCTCCAAACAAGCCAACAGAACACAAGTCCTGTCTCCCCACGACTACACAGAGCTCACAGCAACCCCGGAGCGTGCACATTGCAGACTGCACACACAGCCGGAGCACGCCACCTCTATGAACCGCTGCGAAATGGCAACCGCAACACACCTACCCAACTACGCCGAACAGCTCAAGCTGTACCAAACCAACACGATACATACATTGGGATGCGATCTCCTGTCCCTGCTGAACGTAAGTTACCGACTGACTTACCGCATCACATTGTTCAGCTGCGTCATGCCCGTCTTCTACTGTCGGAGGTGTCCCTACCAGCATCCCGTCGAGATATGCCTCTCCAACCCGGCATGTCTGAAGGCGGACCTGCTACCACTACTCCTCCCTCTGGACGCACACGACAGGGCCTGCTCTGCCTATGGGGGCATGGCGTATGTGGCCAACATCGCACGCGCACTGAAATGGAACCACTGTGCCTCCACACGACGGATCATCGAGAACAGCTACATCGAATGTCACCCAGCATGCCCCATCATGGTCCTCCAAGGGACAACCTACGAACAACACCTTGACAGCCACCATCCGCTTCATTGGCTGGCAAACATGTACACCACCAATGACATGGAAGCCCTGCTGGACGGCATCGCATACCTGACAACCTGTAAATACGTCGGACCACAACGCAGGTTCCCCGAGTGACCTATGAAGTCCAACCCCGCACCCATGCTCAGCTTCCGCACGGACTGGCCAGTCACCACCACAACAGCCATACCAAATGACCGGCAACTGTAACCACACCATCAACGACATCGCCATGACATCGGATATGACCGGGACATGCACACTGTTCCCCATCACATCCAGGAACACCGCATGCATCGTGGGAGGCAGTGGCATGGGCTCTGTGCATCGCACCCACATGGACGGAACTGCACGAACAACCAGGACACGACATGGATCCAGCGCACATGGACACACACACCGCTCAGTGGACATGAATAGGTCGCCTGGAGTCTGTGGGTGCTGCACCCTCCCACCCCCGCCCGGGAATCCCATACCAGGACCTTTGCATGGACGACAAGTGCATACAACAACAACACGACCCCAGTGACTGTGACATGTCCAGTAACCACCACAGTGCAACAACAAGTGGCACGCCGCTGCATGCACGCAAGCACATGCCCTGGATGTCATCTCACATGCACGCGTGCATGAGGAACAACCGCAGCAAACCTGTCACATGGAACTGAGATGGACTGTGCCCATGATGCCGAGCGGTCTGGTAGGCTACATGTATACCATCTGTGTCAAAGTCCGCAGCTCCGCAGCTATACGTAAATGTACATTAGCACAGCCTTGGCCAAGCAGATGTAACCCCACACCCTATCCCATTTGTTATCATGCTCAGTATATCCTCAACATGTATTCCGCTGCCAGTAGTGTCCACTATACTGCATCACAGAGGACAGAAGACTCAATATAATGTTTGAAACCAGAACTGTCTCCGCTGACTCATTTCACAAGTACGAATGAGAGAGGATGAGAGTATGTGAAGTACACGGCAGTCGTGACATGACCATGTAGTCCACTGGTATTGGATGTCAACGCAAATGAGTAGCACTACTGTGGAAGACACACATGTGTCGTGTGAAGTCGTATGGACGCAGTGCTCAGGTGGGTGGGTGCGACGGGTAGATGCGCACATGCCAAGTTGGAGCACGCCGTGTTGGGAGGGGTCATGAACAGTACACCACCGCTTCCCTGGGCATTGTGAGAGGACACCTGTCGGGGGAGTGAACACGTGTGTGCACAGCAGCCGGGCACACGTACAAAGCGGTACCAGGCGCACCTCAGCCCACCCTCTGTGGACAAGCTGGATCCTGTTGTGCGCCCACCATGCCCCTTGACAAGGCACACACAGCCCCAGTCGACCAGGTGTAACCCCAACATAGTCAATCCGCACAGGCGATACAGGGCACGGGATGGCAGTGGAGCATGGTGTGTGAGAGGTCTCCTCGCGCTCCTCCTGGTCATATCATGCAGGCAATAGAACCTCAACGTCTAGCATGGCACAAGTCAAATGGAAGTGTAGGGGGACGCACCACAGCACGAGCAGCACTGACGTCACGGGAGGTGGCTCGCACCATCCCATCCATTGCCCATCATACCAACCACGCCACATGCCATTGCGACTAAGTGCAAGCGCGTGCGCCACCACCCCCGAGCCCTCCCCAGAGAGGCCAAAGAGTGAATGTGTGGGCCAACAGCCACAGACGGACGCGGCCTGGCCGCAAGGGCAGCCACAGCCACTGGGTGTCGCAGGTGGCGGATCCGGAAGGCGAAGACTGTGATGCATAGTCCATGCAGGCCGGGTCTCCATTTGGGGCACCACGCAGGTGGACGGCGTCCAGCCACACATCATACCCTGAGACAGCCCACTCGTGCAACTGGACCCACACATACACTCCTTGCCCTCTCTGGTGCGAGCTTGGGGCTGCCTGTGCAAGCGCTAGCCTCGCAGGTGAGCATGCATATTGGGGGGCGAGGGGAGGACATGAGGGCTGGGGCGATGATGACTGTATCACTGTCAGTTAGTACAAGGGATGACCCAGATGTGGAAAGGAAGAGACGTGTCCCGTGTGTACTGCAACTAGTCGCCAATCCAACTACCCCCCATGTCCGGAATGTAAGCCCGCACCTAGGCCCGCCCATCCGCCACATCGAACATACCACCAGCACGACAACCTTCCCATTCGAAACACTGACTGGGGGTGGCGACCAGTGAACAATCATGTGTAGCCTACCCACGCGTACATGTGGGCCCTCCATGATCCATGTCACCTGCGGCAAAGACATGACATGCGCAATGAGGGAAGTGAGGAGAGCGGCCCGCCCCACGCGCAGAAGGTGCATCAGCTCCACAGACCCAGCAGCGAGTCCAGCAGGGGTCACATGTGCAGGGGCAGCTGTGCCTGGTGTGAAGGCACATGCATATAGACAGCACATCGACCAATGTGTAGTCTGCCCACATCCACAGTCCATCATCATGCGGACATAGGAATTGAACACAGGGCAACACATATTAGTTGGTGCACCCACCGTGACCAACAATGCGCAATCATCGACGTACCCGCCCTGTGCATGGCCCCCCACCCAACGGAGGCACATCCAGTGCCACCATCCCACACACACAAGCCTTCCACGGAACATGCTGTGTCCAATGGTCAGTACAGAGTCAGCGCCCATCTAGTGGATCCTGAACAGGAGACACATGCACACACATGCCAGCTCCCACTATGTACGTCTGCCACCTTGCACGTGCAATGCAACCTCTCACCTGTGACGTGTGACTGCAAGCACACAGCCGTCTTGGCATGGGGCTGTCAATGTGGACACCAGTCAATGTTTCGGGAGCTGTGATCCGTACAGTGCTGTACATAGGGTGCAGTGCTGACACCTACTACTGTCTCATATCCCCTCGTGCCACAGGTCCCACTTGTATTGGCCGCTCAGCCCGTGCCCACATCGTC
The DNA here is from genome assembly GCA_963921515.1 of Calotriton arnoldi. Classification (NCBI taxonomy): domain Eukaryota; kingdom Metazoa; phylum Chordata; class Amphibia; order Caudata; family Salamandridae; genus Calotriton; species Calotriton arnoldi. The sequence goes on from CAWUFW010017915.1 coordinate 238,138, forward strand.
GTCGTCGTGTGCCATACTCATCCAGCCTCGGAAGCAGTTCTATGCTCAGCAGACACTCATGTTGCCGTGGCGTTGCCGCTTGACGGATATGCAGTCAGTCCCCATCAGCACGCCCCGCAAGTCATTGGGGCCTAGATCCCCATGTGCATGCACATGGCAGTGGTATGTCTCACTTACCATTGCCATTGTTGGGAGACCTGTGTAAGTGTATTGTGGCCGTGCCGTCCCAGCTTGACAGCTGGGCTGTGGCTCATGTGCTTGCTCAGTCATGTCAGTGATGTGTATGCGAAATTGCTATGTGCCGTGTTGCTTTGACATGTGTCCTCTGCCATTTAACCCAGGCGGAGACCGAACATTGACCGCCCATACCAATTGCTGGCGGACATGGACGATACAGAGGTAATCAGGAAGTTTCGGCTGGACAGGCCAACTCTGCATCGACTGTGTGCCATGTTAGAGCCCCATCTCCGTCCCCGCAGGGTGTATCCGACTGCTGTCACCCCCACGGCTAAGGTGATGGCCGCCATGCATTTCTTCGCCACTGGGTCATTCCAGCACACAGTGGGCAGTGGAGGAGGGATGTCCCAGCCCATGTTCAGCAAGGTGCTGAGGGATGTACTGGCAGCCATGATGCTGTACCGGAACAGGTACATCAGATTCCCCAGGGCTCGTGAATTGGCGGCAGTGAAGGGTGCATTCTATGCCCTTGGCAGAATCCCACACGTCGTGGGAGCCATTGACTGCACTCATGTTGGCCTTGTTCCACCACAGGCCACTGAGCACCTGTACCGCAACAGGAAGCACACGCACTCCCTGAATGTGCAAGTGGTGTGCCTTGCGGACATGGTGATCACCCACGTGTGTGCCAAGTTTCCAGGCTCGGCCCATGACGCACACATAATGCGCAACAGCATCTTGCCACGACTGATGGCCAATCTGCAACAGGATCGTGCCTGTATTGTCGGTGAGTATGTGGAGTGGTGTAGCGTGCTGGTTGTGCGATGCTGTCCCCTGTCCAGTTGGAATTGCAACGGTTCTCTGTGTCCCTCACACCCAGGTGACTCTGCGTATCCGAATGGGGCATGGCTGCTCAGTCCATTGAGGAATCCTCGCACCCCAGCAGACGATCGATACAATGAGGCACATGGGAGGACCAGACGTGTGGTCGAGCGTACCTTTGGCCTCCTCAAGTCCAGGTTCAGGTGCCTGGACCGCACCGGGGGTGCACTGGCGTACTCCCCACAGAAGGTGTGCCAGATAGTGGTGGCGTGCTGCATGCTGCACAATCTGGCCATTCGGAAGCAGATCCCCCTCATTGTGGATGACGGAGATCAACCAGGGCCCCAGCCCGCAGACCAGGACAGCTCGAGTGAGGTGGACAGCGGAGAGGAGGAAGCTGGGAATGTGCGCCAGCAGCTCATCGCCCGCTACTTCACTTGACGGTGAGTGTCCATGTACGACGGATGATGTGTCTGTATCTGTGCAGGTGTGTGTGTGCTGTGTCAGGGTGGCCGTATGTTCACTGCGTGCAGTGTGTCAACGCTCCATGGCCAGGGTAGTATGCCACTGTTGGTGACTGTGGCATTGTGCCCTATTGCTCTGTGCGATGTGTGTACATTGCTTGTAGTTGTTGACATGTACTGTGTGATGGGTGTGTGACACACTCATTGAATGTGCTCCTGTTCTGTCTCCCACCCCTAGGTCCCTACAGGCCCTCCGGATTCCATTGCCATGCCACGCATCAGGTGCCTTTCCGCCCAAGGTGGCCGTTGTATTCCGTACAAATAAAACACAGGGCACAAACAGCAGTTAGTGAAAAAGGTGCATTTATTACAAACTGTGACATGTGATTGTGTGTAAGGTGATGACAAAAGTGGTGCGTGCAGTGACAATGAGCTGTCGGTCATGGCTGCGTGATGATCAGGGTGTACCCACTGGTTCTATGTCCATAGTCCAACACACACATGCCATCCAGCTGGCTGTGTGGAGTGGGATCGTAGAGCAAGTCAATGCAGTGGCTGGTCAAGGAAGGCTGGCGGAAGGCTGGCTGGCTGCCTCACTTGCGACTGGAGCGTGCGAAGTCCTCCCGGGAGATCTGTTTCCTCTTCGGACGGCCCCTTCCACGTTTGGGAGGGGGTGTGTGGTGGCGACCTGCTGGTGGTGGGTGAGGTGTGCTCACTGGCTGTGGACGCAGGGGAAGTGGACACTGCTGCCCGAGCCTGCGCCCTAGCAGGTGGTGGCGGAGGTGGTGTTGCTGGCCTTGCCTGTGACCCCACCGCCACCACCAGCTGGCCCATGAGGTCCACGAGTTGGTCCATACGGGACACGAATTGGCCCATATGGGCGTCCATGGACCTCAGCACCCCCAGCACCTCCCGCGTGTCAGTAGCAGACCTGGCCCATTGTCCTTGGGCCTCTTCATAGGCCCCAAGGACTCTGGCCATTTGAGGCAGGGCATGGCTCCCAGGGGAGGCTGGCGTTTCCCTGACCCTGCTCCTCCTACCAGTCCTGCTGCCACCGGCCTGCCCACTAGCCACATTGCACACCACGGTCCTCGCTGTGGCTCCCAGGGTGGATCCAGTCGGCCGGGCCACCACCTGCGCTGGGGCTGGTGCCAGCGAAGACGTGGTGGTGGTGGAGGCGGTGGTGGTCGGTGCGGCGATGGTGGCGGTTGCGGCAGTGGTAGTGGCCGCAATGACCGTGGGTGTGGCCGCAACGACAGTGGCAGCAGGGGACTGGGACTGTTCAGCATCCCTGGATGATGGGTTGGTGGGTAGGAGGGGTCCTGGGAGCGGCTGGGCCCTGCCACGCCAGATGGGCCAGCTTGGTGGTCCGTGTCCGAAGAGGAGGACAGATCCTCCAGATCCGTGTGTCCTCGTTGGGGGCTTGTAGGCTGGCTGTGCTGGCTGCTGTCTCCATCCCCAGCATCCAGCAGTTCGTCACCTGTGGAGAGAATGAGATTTGTTATTGTGTTGCACCTGGCGAAGTATGTATTAGTCGTCTGACATTGGCAGTTCGTGCAATCTCGTACATGGGTTTCCCGGAGGCGAGTGTGTGGCTGTGGCATCTGTAGTTGTGTGTGCTAGGCAATGGGACTGTGTGCTGTGCACATGTGGCATGGGACGGATTGGCCATGCCGATGGGTGTGTTGCTGTGCCCCTACTCATTGTGACTCTGGTGTATGCGGGCTCCTGGCCCATCCTGGGTCTGGTTTGTACTTTGCTTTTGGAGTTCATATGGAACGCTTAGGAACGCATATGGCAACATGGGGGCCATGCCCCAGATTCGCATTTGGGAGGGGATATGCTTTTGGGGTTCAAATGGAACGCTTAGGAACGCATATGGCAACATGGGGGCCATGCCCCAGATTCGCATTTGGGAGGGGATATGCTTTTGGGGTTCAAATGGAACGCTTAGGAACGCATATGGCAACATGGGGGCCATGCCCCAGATTCGCATTTGGGAGGGGATATGCTTTTGGGGTTCAAATGGAACGCTTAGGAACGCATATGGCAACATGGGGGCCATGCCCCAGATTCGCATTTGGGAGGGGATATGCTTTGGGGTTCAAATGGAACGCTTAGGAACGCATATGGCAACATGGGGGCCATGCCCCAGATTCGCATTTGGGAGGGGATATGCTTTTGGGGTTCAAATGGAACGCTTAGGAACGCATATGGCAACATGGGGGCCATGCCCCAGATTCGCATTTGGGAGGGGATATGCTTTTGGGGTACATGCTGTGAGCCATGGGTGCCGAACGTGACATGTGTTGTGGCTGCATGACAGTGCATGGTCTGAGGTGTGTGCATGCCTGACATGCCCTGCATATTTGCTGTCTGTTGTGGTTACTGGACATGGCATTGGACAAATCGTTATGAGTGAGTGATAGTTGTGTGCCAGCCAACGTATTGCAGTTGTCCCATCTCCTTGGTGTGCGTGCTGCCCTGTGCCATGTGCATCACTGCAGTGCTCGGGGGTGTGGCCCATGTTGTGTGTTGTTGCTCACAGTGTGTCGTGCGCTTAATTGACTTCTGGCACATGGTTGGTCATGGGCATGTGTCTTAGCGTGACTGCTGTATGTGTGGCAGCTGTGCGGATGACATGCCTTTCATGAGACTGGGGCTGACGGATGGGATGGATGGTATGTTGTATGTGCATGGTGTGTCTGTGAGTTTGATGGGTTCAGTGGTGTTCGTGTGCATTTCTGTTGTTCCGCTCTGTTGCGTCTAGTGTTGTTTGTCTTACATAGGCGTAGTTGTGGGGTGTGGGGTTGACAGGCAGTGGGGGCTACATGGACAGGACTTCAATGGTGTTTCGGTTGTGTGTGATGAGTTGCACAGTGGCTGCCGTGTGGGACTATATTCAGTGTGGCTTGTGCATGCAGACGTGGCTCCTTGGGTGTTGCTATGTCTGTGATGGGTCATGTGGGGTGTGAGTCTGTTGTTCATGTCCGTGTGCACATTGTTCACTTGTTCGTGACGGTGGGCGGTGCTGCGTGTTCGTCTGCTACGTGACATGTCCCATGTGTTGGTGGTGTTATGGTCCTCATGCCTCCAGTAATCCAGCCCTGTCCAGTTTCCCACCTGCAAGTTGTTCGTGCGTGCACTGTACTGGATGCCACATGGCTCTAAGCGGGGGGTGCTCCATGTTGCAGGTCTGTGGGGGTGGGGGGGTGTAGTGGGTCGTGGGGGTGGCTGTACACCCACTGACACCGATTGCTGTGGACTGTGATGTCTGCCTTTCGGCTGTCGTGTGCACTGCGGTGGCTGACACGTGGCTGTGGGGTGTGGGGGATGCTCCTCCTTGCTGTGCTGTGGGACTGGGGCCTGGTGTGTGTTGTACTTGGGCTGTCCACCGTCCCACCCACTGCACTTTGTGTTCCTGCCACTTACCTGTTACTTGTCGGTTAGTGCAGCTGTGGCGGACACATGGGTGTGGTGGGTGCTCGTTGTGGCACTTCTGGCATATTTGGGGACCTGTTGGTGGTTACGTGGCTGGCTTAGTGTACACATGTCCCCACGCATCTTACAGTTGTTCGGTTTGGGCTGTGTGTGGTAGTGTCTGTTGCATGTGTGTGTGATGTGTTGTGTATTGTGTGCTGGACATGGGGGTGTTTGTCCCTGGGAGCTGTGGCATGGTAGTTGCGCATGTGAGTACATAGCGGTGTGCTGGTATACATTAGTTTGTACTTACCAGCCTCCACTCCCCTGCTAATCCGGCGAGGATCTCCGGATGGATTACGACTCGCACCTTCTCCTCCCACGCTTTGAAGGTCTTAAAGAGCGCGGGATTCCCTCCGCCAGTGACGGCAGCCAGCTCTCTGTTTTTGCCCTCCTTCT